>JBBPBX010049881.1:0-18922 GCA_038048925.1 Garcialebias charrua | reverse complement strand
ATACATATACATATTATATATATATATACAGTATACATATATACAGTTGATCCCCGACTTACGAGCAAGTTCCGTTCCTGCGAGGTTCTCGTAACACGGAAATCTCGTATGTCGGAACCCAAAACATGTGTTGCTCGTAAGTCCGGATTTTCGGTCGTAAGTTGGAAAATTTATGCTAGCGCTACTTCGAACACTAATTTTTCATCACAAACGTTCATACTAGTTCATAAACATGCTCAGAATATTGTTTACAAATGGTTAGCTAATACACTTTAATTTAAAAACACATACTAGTGCTGTATTTTCTGTATGTTCTGTATAACTTTACTGTTTGTTAGTCAGCTCGTAAGTCCGGAACCTTGTATGTCGATGCACTCGTAAGTCGGGGACCACCTGTATACTACATTGCCAAAAGTATTCGCTCATCTGCCTGTCACTTAAGCACCCGGCAGAGCTCAGCTTACAGGCAGTATGCCACACTACGCCGTACGTACGAAGAGGCAAAAGCGTAGCCCCGCGTAGCCCCGCAGGTCACGAACACGCAAAGCTCAAATTTTACGACCGCGTACGCGATGCGTGTTGTCTCACAATAAACTGCCCGGAGCCGGACTGTTTTGTAATATAACACATATGAATTAAATTCCCCTTCTTCATCACTGATCTGGCCTTTTCTTTTGTTTTTTGCCACAAGTCAAGTAATCGCTTCATCCTCCGTTCACTCCATGACTGAAATGAATGAATTCATGTCCTACCTGGCTGCGCGAGGTTTTAAATATTTCCTGGTGGGCTGTGGGCTGCAGGAAAAGCGCTCCCTGTTTTTATTTTTATTTCTTAGAACTTTTTATTAACATATAAAGTTTAGAAACACCGCAGCGGGCTGCAGCCGGCCAGCTCATGCCTTCTCTCACCCGAGCTGTCAATCATTTCAGTAGGCGTGCCAGCAAGTGACCAATCAGCGACCTCAGTTGGTCCTGCTCTGCGCGCAGCTGCTCAAATTACAACAAAAATTTGGAGCGAAAACGCGAGCATTTAACGTGAGAACGAAAGCAGAGCTGTGCCAGCGAACGCGTGCGCACAGAATGCACGCGTAGAGTGGCGTACAGGCAGTACGCTCAGCTCTGCCGGAGGCTTTAAACTCACAAATGAGCTTACGTGACGTCCCATTCCTAATCCATAGGGTTCAATATGATGTTGGTTCACCCTTTGCAGCTAGAACAGCTTCACCTCTTCTGTGAAGGCTGTCCACAAGGTTTAGGAGTGTGTTTATGGGGATTTTTGACCATTCTTCCAGACGCACATTTGTGACGTCACATACTGATGTTGGACGAGAAGGCCTGGCTCTCAGTCTTGGCTCTAATTCATCCCAAAGGGGTTCTGTCGGGTTGAGGTCAGGACTCTGTGCAGACCAGTCAAGTTCATCTACACCAGACTCTGCCATCCATGTCTTTATGGACCTTGCTTTGTGCACTGGTGCACAGTCATGTTGAAAGAGGAAGAGGCCAGCTCCAAACTGTTCCCACAAAGTTGGGAGCATGGAATTGTCCAAAATGTCTTGGTATGCTGAAGCAGTCAGAGTTCCTTACACTGGAACTAAGGGGCCAAACCCATCTCCTGAAAAACAACCCCACACCTTAACACCACTCCACCAAACTTTACACTTAGTATAATGCAGTCAGACAAGTACTGTTCTCCTGGCAACTGCCAAACCCAGACTCGTCCATCAGATTGTCAGATGGAGAAGCGCGATTCGTCACTCCAGAGAGAGTCCAGTGGCAGTGTGCTTTACACCACTGCATCCGATGCTTTGCATTGCACTTGGTGATGTATGGCTTGGATGTAGCTGCTCGACCATGGAAACCCATTCCATGAAGCTTTCTGCACACTGTTCTTGAGCTAATCTGAAGGCTACATGAAGTTTGGAGGTCTGTGATTAACTCTGCAGAAAGTTAGCAACCTCTTCGCACTATGCACTTCAGCATCCGCTGACCTCGCTCCGTCAGTTTGAATGGCCTACCGCTTCATGGCTGAGTTGCTGTCATTCCCAAACACTTCCATTTTCTTATAATATAACTAACAGTTGACTGTGGAATATTTAGGAGCGAGGACATTTCACGACTGGATTTGTTGCATAAGTGGCGTCTATTTCCACACTGGAATTCATTGAGTTCTCGAGAGCGACCCATTCTTTCACAAATGTTTGTAAAAACAGTCTGCAGGCTTAGGCGCTTCATCTTATACACCTGTGGCCATGGAAGTGATTGGAACGCCTGATTCCAATAATTTGGATGGGTGAGCAAATACAAAGTACTTTTGGCAATGTAGTGTATATAAAACAGCGCCTTTTATACCGGTGAGTTATTTTGATGGAATGGCATATGTCCATTATTTAACTTTATTGCTAATATCGGCCGGTACTGATATGTCATGCATCTATTGTGCATCCCTATTTTTTTATGATAAATCCATCTTTAGGGATAAGATGAAACTTCAGTGGCTAAAGATGGACCTTGCCATTTTTATTTGTAATTTATTGCTAAAAGTGTCATCATTACTTTACTGATCAAACATTATTGCAAATACTGCATCAATGGGAAATCAATAAAAAAATATTTTTAGACAAACATGAAGAGTTTTACCACATTTGCTTGCTTTCATAGAAAAAAAGACTGCTTACCAATCTGCTGAAACAAATGTTCGCACCATATTTAAACAATGTCCATAATATATCATGCTCTTAATGAAAATGTGAAACTGAAGAACTGGTGATGCAAATGCCAATTTGTAGAACATCACATGTTGCCCTTCACTCACTGGTTTTCCATCCAGACCAGGTTTTCCCGGTTGTCCTTGTTCACCCTGGAATTACAAATGATACATTACTACATCTTATACAATTGTTATAATAGCAAAAACAAGAAAAATACTAGTATTGTTTTCAATACCAATTACAATATTAAAGACATAGCTTTTCATTTGACTAAAAGTACATATAAGAAGCCTAAGTAGAATTTAAAATTTAGTACATAAAACAATAATATGTTATTTTTTCTACACTTTCAGCTACTTAGATTAAAACATACATGTGCAATAAAAAAAATGATTATGTACTGTAGTTTTATATTGACATCCTATATTAAATGTGCTTTAAAATAGCTGTTGGACATTTTAGCTTTGTGGAAACTAAAATTTTAAACCCCATTGCTTAAAATTTGTATTAGTTTTACCCACAAACATTTGTTTTTACCTATTTTTGGTACCAACTACAGTACACTATTGCATGGTGTGTACTGACATGCAAGTACCATAAGATCTCATAAAAAGATGCCATTTTTTCTCTATTCCTTTTAGTCAAAAATGTTTTCATCTTGATTTCATCTCAAAGCTGCATCAGACTTTTGATGAATGTTGGAATTTTGTAGACCGAGAGATCATCCCTGCAGATTGTCAGATAAGATAAACTTTATCTGTTGCTGAGGTATAATCTATCACTGCTTTAAATCAGATGTTCTGTTCCAAAACAGAGAAGTATGTTGTATAAACGTTCTCTTTTTAAAATATTTAATGATACATTTGATAAAAACAGTCCTTTTTTATTTTGTCTGGAAAAAAACAAAACAATACTAATGTTTCTTTTAAAGGTGTATGTTGTTAACATCAACTACCTCATACATATACTGTGTACATTAACTCATATGCTGCTTTGCCTCTCTTTGCAAATGTCAATGCTAGAACCTTCAGTTTATTTTATAGATATACTTTTTATACTTTTTATACTACTATGCAAAAACTCAGGACAGTATTACACTTTTATTATTTCATTTTATGCTTATGTTCATTAAATGTTTAGTGTTTTAGTGTTGGTGTAAATTTTCATACTTTTATACTACTATGCAAAAACTCAGGACAGTGTTACACTTTTACTATTTTATGCTTATGTTTATTAAATGTTTTAGTGTTTTAGTGTTTAAATGGTTACTGTTGCACCGAGGGACTGAGAGAAATGCAATTTCAATCCTGTGTATGTCCAGTACATATTGCAGTTCGGACAATAAAGTTTACTTTGACTTTGACTTTGACTTAATAACCTGTGTGTCAATTGCAGTTTAGTCCAACTTCAATTATCTCTCTATATCCTACTAAGCTTTAAAGAAGATTTTTTTTTGGTAAAAAGACAAAAAAATAAAAATAAAACACAATTTTCAAATGCCTTCCCTTCTATAAAAAAAAATAAAAACTGCCAATGGTGAGAAATAATGTTGTACAACTGCAAGATTGTATATGCCAGGTTGTTGAAGAGACTGTTAATGTATAGATAAATTCATTGGCAAATAGAAAATAGCTTGTTTTGTTGTTTTCGCTTAATCAGAGACATTTTGTAACTCCAATTTCAATATATACATTGATGAAGGTGTGTTAGGTTAAACAAACCGTCCATAAGTCTTTGCACTGTTCAGAAAAACTATCTGCACCCATGTCTGAAGTCTGTGGGAAAGTACCATAAAGGGTGGTGCATTCTACGCTCCCTGCTTTCCTGGACAGTGGACCCCAAGTACTTGAAGTCCTGCACCTTTGTGACCTCTGCTCCTTGTAGCCTCACTGTTCCACCAGCCTCCCTCTCATTCACACACATGTACTCTGTCTTACTCCACCTGTTCCCTGTTCTCACCTCAGATCACAGTCACCTGCAAACATCATAGTCCATGGGGATTCCTGCCTGACCTCATCTGTTAGTCGGTCCATCACCAGAGCAAACAAGAAGGGGCTCAGAGCCGATCCTTGATGCACTCCCACCTCCACCTTGAAGCTATCTGTCACTCCTACAGCACATTTCACTACTGTCCTGCTGTCCTCATACATGTCCTGTACCAGTCTAACATGTCCTGCTGTTGTCATACATGTCCTGTACCAGTCTAACATGTCCTGCTGTTGTCATACATGTCCTGTACGAGTCTAACATGTCCTGCTGTTGTCATACATGTCCTCTACCAGTCTAACATGTCCTGCTGTTGTCATACATGTCCTCTACCAGTCTAACATGTCCTGCTATTGTCATACATGTCCTCTACCAGTCTAACATGTCCTGTTATCCTCATACATGTTTTGCAAATGCTACCCTAAACATATAATATTCTGTCTATGTAGCAAAGGGGGATGTCAGACTGGCTTCATACATTATTTATACTGTATACTGTCTGAGTAGGAAGAAGCTATTTAGTACCAGTAGATAGATATAACTGGAAAAAAGATAATTAATCACATTCCCAAAAAAGGAAGTGTTCTTTAACTTTTTGGAACAGACAAGGCTAAAGGAGTTTGGCTCCTTTCCAAGGAAACACAAAAGATTACATTCTGAGACCTTTTCAACATTAAAAAATAGGTCTCCCCCATTTCCTGTCCCTTCACAAAAGATTGGTCCACTCATCTAACCCTCATGAACAGAGTATCTCTCTGGAAATATCAAATGCTGCTGAGCTTCAGTAAATAAGTACTTTTCAAAGGTTAACTTAAAACACAGTCACTTTCCTTTAATCTACCCGAGTACCGGTATAACAAAACACATTCATCATTTTTTTCCCCCTTTATTTTTCTGCAGAGCCGACGTGTAATCTAATCTGAGCTGAGAGCTATCTCACCAATGAGCCGCTGCGTCCTTTTTCTCCAACTTCTCCTCTGTCTCCTTTTTCACCACGAGGTCCCACAAAACCCTGCAAAAAAATACATCAGCAAACATGGTCATCATAACATATATCAGGTACTGTATTGTGTAATTGTACATGTTATATAAATCTTACCCGGTCTCCTTTGGGTCCTGGTGGTCCAGTAAGACCAGGCTCACCGTTCTCGCCTGGAGGGCCTCTGAGCCCAGGTGTACCAAGTACAACTGATTCACCAGGAGCTCCCTACAAGATATATTAAACACTTTATAAGTCTAATTGTATAGTTCTATGTTATCTATAGTTACTCTAATCCCATTGGTGATATCACAAAAACCATCAGAAGTCAAATGATTGTACCTTTTCTCCCTGAGGCCCAGCAGGTCCTGCTAGTCCAGCTAGACCCTGATGAACAGAGTAAATAATCACTTGACAGTACAAGCTGTAAAAACTACACATAACTAGCATAACTACTTACAGCATTGCCTTTGTCTCCTTTGTCTCCTCGCTCTCCCTAAAACACACAAACATCATACCACAAGTCATGTTTAGCTATCAAGCATCTGTATTTTAGCACACCAGCTTTCCTCGTCACCTTTTCTCCTGGTCTTCCAGCCTCCCCGAGTTCCCCTGCTCTTCCAGGAACACCATGTGTTCCTGGTTTGCCAGGCTCTCCTGCTGGCCCCGGGGGTCCCTCTGGTCCTCGCTCTCCAATGGCTCTTCCTGGTGGCCCAGTTGATCCCGTCTGTCCTCGCTCCCCTTGTTCCCCTTTGATTCCCCTCTCTCCTGGAAAACCTCGAGCACCCTAATGCAAAACAGGACAACAAAGGCGTGTCGTTTTGATTTGCTATGATCTGACACGATGTCTTCATTCTAAGTTGTTATCTTTACTCTTGGAGCAGATTTGCTGTCTGGGGCAGTTTAGCATGTGGTCACAATTCAGATTTATCTCCTGCATGGTCATACAGCTCTTCATCTACCAACAGGCACAGCCAACTTGTTTTAGTGAGGATCAAATCAGTGGACAAACAGAGGTCTTGGTAAAAATTGAATAACTACACAGTTTAAATCCTGTTACTACATTGCAGATCAAATAACCACAAACCTGATCACCTGTTCAGGTAGAGCAAATTTAAAATAAATATGGCTGTATGAATTCTTATGACAGAGATCAAGGTAAATAAGTAACACACTGTGAAGTACTTTGTAAAACCTTGATGAGATTTAGAAGTAGATTTGTAATGTTCTTTCAAGGGTCAGTTTTTAGCCATCAGGGCAGCTGATGTTTGATTTAAAAAGCTGTTTTAAAGTTTGTTTTTGGCCAATGAATACACTATTGTCAAATGCATTCATGTTCGACATTATAAATTCATTTTCTAATATGAAAAATATTAAAAAGCAGAGATAGAAAAGCCTATGGTTATGGGGTGTGGGATAGTAAAAGGAATAGCATACATTTAGTCTCTGATTAATATCAAACTGTCCTTTTACACAGTAGCTAAGATATTTGTGAAGATTTTTGATTTTGATTTGATGTTTATTCATTCATTTTAAAAGAACAATACAAGACAGTTTCATCAGATACAAGAATACAAGTAGGATAAAATGAAGGGAGCAGAAAGAAGATGAAATCTTATTATATCTGCCCCTTATTTCACAGTTTGTTCAACCAATGATAACCTTCAAACTACATCACAAAATGAATAATTCTACTTAATTTTTCTAACTGTAATATACAAACTACATCACAAAATGAATAGTTCTACTTAATTTTACTAACTGTAATACACAAACTACATCACAAAATGAATAATTCTACTTAATTTATCTAACTGTAATACACAAACTAGTCAAAGTCAAAGTCAAAGTCAACTTTATTGTCAGATCTGCAATATGTACAGTGCAGGACATACACAGGACCGAAATTGCGTTTCTCTCAGTCCCTCGGTGCAACAGTAAACATCTAAACATTGAAACACTGAAACATATAATAATAGACATAAGCATAAAATAGTAAACCTAACACTGTCCTGAGTTTTTTGCATAGTGGTATAAGAGTATGAAAATTTACACCAACTCTAAAACTAAAACATTAAACATTTAATGAACATAATATTGTCCTGAGTTTTTGCATACTAGTATAAAAAAAGAGTATAAAAAGTATAACTAAAATAAACTAAAGGTTTCTAGCATTGACATTTGCAAAGTGGCAAAGCAGCGTATGAGTCAATGTACACAGTATATGTATGAGGTAGTAGTTGATGTTGTTGTAGAGGCAAAAAGTGGCATATGCAGTAAGGCACATTGGGCATCCCTAAATAAGACCGTTCAGAGCACACTGTATATGTACCAGCAGTGGTGTAGATACTAGAGTAGTGTAAATAAATGTAAACAGTAGTAATTACATGTAGGCAGTAGTAATAAAAGTAAACAGTATTAATAAATGTAAACAGAGAATGTAAACAGTATTATGATTATAGGCAGTGATGTAATACAGACATTAGTGCAAGTATGAGAAGTAGTGCAAACTGTATGAGCACATGACCGAGAGTTCAGTGATCAACCCGTTTGATGACAGAGTCTAGTGTTAAAAACTTTGTGTTGAGTGATAATATGTGAGAAAGTTTTAGTGTTAAGGCAGTTCAAATGGGAGGGGAGGCAGAGCAGGCAGAGTGTTTAGCATTCTGACTGCCTGATGAACAGAGCTGTCTCTCAGTCTGCTGGTTCGAGCCTGGAGACTCCTCAGTCTCCTCCCTGATGGCAGCAGTCTGAAGCAGCTGTGTAGTGGGTGTGTGGGATCACCTGCCATGCGGTGGGCTTTCCGAGTGAGGCGTTTGCTGTGTAAGTCCTGCAGTGAGGGCAAGGAGGTGCCCACGATCTTCTCAGCTGCTCTCACAATGCGCTGGAGGCTCTTGCGGCATGATGCAGTACATGCACCAAACCACACAGTGATGCAGCTGGTCAGGACACTTTCTATGGCACCTCTGTAGAAGGTGCTCATGATGGGGGTTGAAGCTCCAGCCCTTTTCAGCTTGCGGAGAAAGTAGAGACGCTGGTGAGCCTTCTTGGCCAGTGCTGCAGTGTTCCTGCTCCAGGACAGGTCCTTTGAGACGTGCACTCCCAGGAACTTGGTGCTGTCTACTCTCTCCACTGCGGTGCTGTTGATGGTCAGAGGGGGATGTTGGGCATCCCTCTTCCTGAAGTCCACAACAATCTCCTTTGTCTTCTCCACGTTGAGAGTGAGATTGTTGTGTCCGCACCACAAGGCCAGGCGGCTCACCTCGTTCCTGTAGTCCGTCTCATCGTTGTTGCTGATGAGACCTACCACTGTTGTGTCGTCCGCAAACTTGATGAAGTGGTTGGAGCTGTACGATGGTGTGCAGTCGTGTGTTAGCAGGGTGAATAGAAGGGGGCTCAGCACACATCCTTGTGGGGCCCCTGTGTTCAATGTGATGGTGCTAGATGTGTTACTCCCGATCCGTACTGTCTGTGGTCTCCCGGTCAGGAAGTCTAGCAGCCAGTTACACATTGAGGTGTTCAGCCCCAGACTGTCCAGTTTAAGGATGAGCTGTTGGGGGATGATGGTGTTAAATGCCGAGCTGAAGTCGATGAACAACATTCTAACATAGGAGTCCTTCGTGTCCAGATGTGTGAGAGCTGTGTGAAGGGCAGAGGAGATGGCATCGTCGGTTGAGCGATTAGGTCGGTATGCAAATTGGAAGGGATCCAACTACATCACAAAATGAATAATTCTACTTAATTTTTCGAACTGTAATACACAAACTACATCATTCTAACTGTAATACACAAACTACATCAGAAAATGAATAGTTCTACTTAATTTTACACAAACTACATCACAAAATGAATAATTCTACTTAATTTATCTAACTGTAATACACAAACTACATCACAAAATGAATAATTCTATTTACACAAACACACTAAGTTACATCATATATAGTTTTTGAGCAAGTCCTTTTTGACCTTTTTCTTAAATGTATACATTGATTTTGCATTTTTAACATCACTCTCCAGAGCATTCCACAATCGAACTCCCTGAATTGAGGTAGACCGTCCCTTTAAGCTGGTTCTGAATTGTGGTTTGATGAATATCTCTGTCCCTTTGAGATTGTAATAACTTTGTCTTTTTATAAAATGTCTTTGGATATTTAAAGGTAATGTGTTATTATGAGCCCTATACATAACTGATAAAATACTATATTCTACCAATTCCTGGAATTTCAATAAATTTAGCTGAAGAAACAAGGTGTTTGATGGGTGACTGAAATGTTTTCTGGTGATTACTCTTACAGCTCTCTTTTGTAAAATAAAAACAGGCTTTGTAATTGTTTTGCACGCTTTTCCCCAAACCTCAATACAATAGATTAAATGTGGAACAATGATTGTGTTATACAACATATACAGAGCTTTATCAATTAAAAAATCCCTGACTTTATACAGTACTGCAATTGATCTAGCTATTTTTGTTTTAATGGAATTTACATGATGTTTCCATGTCAGTTTGTCATCAATGATAACACCCAGAAACTTCACTTCACTCACTTTACAGATCACAACATCTTCAATTTCAAATGGATCGTCAACAATTCTCTTTTTGTTACTGAATATCATGTAATTAGTTTTATCTAAATTCAAAGATAATTTGTTTAATTTAAACCAAGTTTGTATTTTTATAAATTCTGTTTTCATCATATCCAAAATCTGTTTTATGTCTTTACCCGAACAGAAAAATGTGGTATCATTGGCAAAAAGAACACATTTAAGAAGTCCTGACACATTTACCAAGTCATTCACATATAAAATAAATAACTAAGATCAATAATAAGATCAAGTCTGTAAAATCTACAATTGATGGCATAATGAAAGTAATGACTTTGGTTAATTCCTAAAGTGTTGTTTACGGTAATTAGTAAAGAATAAGAGTGTAAAGTTAATTTATGTTACAGTTAAAATGTAAAATTATAAAATTTTGTTAAACTTTCTTTTGGGGTCTCCCAGTGTGGTGCAAGAAATCAAACCTGCTCCAAATACCAAGAGCAACAGCACCAAACTGCTCTAATATCATCAGAACATCTTCTCATCCGCTCATTCTGCTCAGGCGTGGACAATGCAGATTTGAAAAATGGCCACAAAAAAGTATATTCTAAAAAGGCACATAAATAAAATGTGTTATCCTCCTTGCAATATCAGAGAGAGGGAGGCCAGTGGAACAGTGAGGCTACAAGGATCAGAGGTCACAAAGGTGCAGGACTTCAAGTACTTGGGGTCCACTGTCCAGGAAAATGGGAAATGTGGTAAAGAGGTGAAAAAGAGAGTCCAGGCAGGATGGAGTGGATGGAGAAAAGTTTCAGGAGTGATTTGTGACAAAAAGGTGTCAGCAAAGGTCAAAGGAAAAGTTTACAAGACAGTGGTGAGACCAGCTATGTTGTATGGTCTGGAGACAGTGGCATTGACAAAAAGACAGGAGAAAGAACTGGAAGTAGCAGAAATGAAGATGCTGAGGTTCTCCTTAGGAGTGACAAGGATGGATAAGATCAGGAATGAGATCATCAGAGGTACAGCACATGTTGAACAACTGGGAGATAAAGTTAGGGAGGCCAGACTGAGATGGTTTGGACATGTCCAGAGGAGGGACAGTGGGTATATTGGTAGAAGGATGTTAGAAATGCAGCTGCCAGGAAAAAGACAAAGAGGAAGGCCAAAGAGGAGATATATGGAGATTAATAATAATAATAATAATAATAATAATAATAATAATAATAATAATAATAATAATAATAATAATAATGAATTCAATTTATAACACACTTTTCATTATTGAAAATCTCAAAATGCTAAACATGATACATGGATGCAGTTAGAGAGGACATGAAGATAGTTGGTGTGAGGACAGAGGATGCAGAGGACAGAGTGAGGTGGAGGAGGATGACTCGCTGTGGCGACCCCTGAAGAGGAAAAAGCTGAAAGAAGAAAATTCAGCATAAATACTGAGAGCTGAACTTTGCTGAAGAAGCTAAAACTGAGTTGTTAAAATGAAGGCAAGCAGCACTGAGGTTAATATTAGTAAAACAGAGACTTAAATGAGAAAAACACAAGCTAAGAGCAACAGAAAACTTAAAGCAGAAGAATGGTAGCTTAAAGCTAAAAGCAGCAAAACAATTTAAAAAAGCTAACAGTAGAAGAAAAGTAATTCAAATTTTAAAAGTTGCATAAGAAGTCAAGACACATATACAGTACTGAATTTTAAAGAAAATGTTTTTTAGGGGTGCACGATATTATCAGCATGTATTGGTATCGGTCGATATTAGCTATAAATTTAAATATTGGACATCGGCCATTCCATCAAAAATAAATCAACCAATATAAAAGGCTTCTGTTTTAAGTTAATTTTTAATTTAAGAAACTGTCAAGTACTTATATTTATTAATGCACTATTATGCGCTTTTCACTTGTCGCTTGTGAACAGGTTGAGTTTAGATTTATGAAAATTTACAAATTTGCACTGTTCAAGTGTTATTGTGTTAGAGAAAGTAAATGTCATGAATACATTTGATATTAAACATAATCCAAGTTGAAGTGTTACATAATTTTCAGTCCCCTTTTTGGCATCTGCATTTACCAGGCCAAACTGACAAAGACCATGTAAAATAAAGGTTGGATGAGTGGGGGAAAAAAGAATACAGTACAGTAATGTAGTGTTTTAATTCCACAGCAGAGAAAGCTATACAGTCTCTGTTAGTAGGTCTAGTAAAAAATAATAATAATAAAAAAAAAATTGGTATCAGTTATTGGCCAAATAAGTTTTAACATATTGGCATATCGGATATTGGCCAAAAGTCCAATATTGTGCATCCCAAATTTTTTGCAAGGAACTGAAGAGATGTACTGTAGATGTATTTCTGCAGGGAATTTCATTTCAAACAAAGAACGGTTAAAAAAGTTACTAAAACTAAAAGGTCATAGCAGAGGATTCTTGGTAATGCTGAACATCTTGATATATGAAATCACAAAGTGTGTGGAAGTAGTTTGATTGCAAAAATACATACATAAGAACTATAAACAGGAAATCAATAGTGTGAATGCTGAGTCAGCTTTGTTGCATAATTGTTTTTAAAAGCTTTCCAACACAAAATTTACACAGCAGTATGAGTTAGTATTTTTCAGTCACATCTCTAAGGCAGAAATTTAGTCATCTGCTGAGATGATTACAACCAACAGATTTATATTTACACCATATGAAAAGATGAAAAATGTTGCTAAATACACGGCTTCGAGGAACATTTAAAGCTCACGTACATCTGCACCGGATGGTCCCCTTGCTCCACCTTCACCCCGCTCTCCCTTTTCACCCCTCTCTGCCTTTTGCACTGAGGAAGACGACATGGCGTCGTTCTTGTCCACAACCTCCTTCAAATCAGACACCTGTACGCCGGACAAAAATCGGAACAGGACAAGTTTCACACCTTTCAGCAGCAGCAGATCATCGTGCAACACTTCTGACCTCAGATACAAACTGGCCACGACAAATCAATAAACCAACATTGATGCAAGAAACAACAACTGAAAAGCTGTAATTAATACATTGACATGTGCAAGAACAACACAAAATGCACCATTTCAAGATTGTTTTTTTTACTAATAAGAACATTACTAACACATTCATAGAAATCTAAAAACTAAATGCACAAATCTAAGGGTTATGAATTAATATATAACTTTAGTGTAGTTTTCCCATTTTAACTTTGTCATTGTGTTTGCCTTTGTCATTCTCTCATCCTTAAATAAAATAATAATAATGGTATAAATAAACTGGAAACAAAACACACACCTGAATACCGAGGCTGGCCAGAGCTTTTTGCACATCCTTTCCAGAGAAACAGAAATCATTAAATATATACAAGAATTATGGACAAAGAAATGATTATATTACATGCATTGTGATTGTATCTTACCACTGCAGTTCCAGGTTTACCCGGAGCCCCATCCTCTCCTGGGTCTCCCTACAAATAATAATACATTTTAAAAAGGGCATCAGCACAAAACCTGAAAACCTTGCTGTCACACTTTCATCGTGTTTGGTTCAAGTTTCACTCACAGTTTCACCTTTAGGACCAGGTAGACCTCTCTCCCCCTGAAACAAGAAAGAAGATGAAAAAAAAAACAGGTTGAGCTTTAGTGAATGAAAGCAAATGGTAAATGGACTGGACTTATAAAGCACCTTTCTATCTTACCAAGACACTCAAAGCACTTTACAACACAAGCTGTGCCTCATTTACCCATTCATACAGCACTCTACTAGATCTTTACAAAGACTAATCAGAGCTTTATCACATTCATACTACACTGATGGACACACATCGGAGTCAATGAGGGGTTCAATGTCTTGCCCAGGCACCTGCTTCGAACGTTGTCAGCCATTAAATGGCCATTGTTATCATCTCCATATATAGCAGTCAGACTGCCCCTCCTGTACCTCCTAGTAGGTTTAAAAGTACGTTGTTAGCGTTGGTAGCGATGATAATAGGCTCCGTTTTTAGCTACGTGTTTAGGTTTACAGTAAAGGGTCTGGCGTTAGGTTTAGGGTCTTTTTTCATTCAACCTTTATTTAGTCAGGTAAATCTTATTGAGCCTCGAGGGCTCATTTACGAAAGTGACCTGCTACAAACTAAAGAATGATGAACAGCAATGATACAAATACAAATACATTAAACAATAAACAAAAGAAAAAGAAAAAGTAGCAAAAACTAGCAAAAACATTATAAGGTAGATGTACAAAATCAAAAACAGGAACAAATCTGCATTGGTTTTTGCCAGGATTCCAACAGATTCTGAAAACCATTTAGAGAGGTCAGGGCCGAGAGCTTCAGATCTTTTTGTAAGATATTCCATGAAGCAGGAGCAGAGTAGGAGAAGGCCCTTTTTCCAAGTTCAGTCCTCACTGACGGAACACTGCAGGTAATCATGTCCTGAGAGCGCACGCTGTAGCTGCACTCACGCAAAGACATGTAGGAGGAGATGTATGAGGGCAGCAGACCAAGAAGTGATTTGAAGATGAAAATGTACCAGTGGAAGAGTCTGCGTGAGGTTAATGATGTCCAGTTAACCAGTGAATACAGGGTGCAGTGGTGGGTACGATAATCACAACCAGTTATGAATCTTAGTGCACCATGATAGACAACATCCAACATCCGCAGGGTGCTTGTAGGAGCATTCATGTAGAGAATGTCACCGTAATCAATGGAGGGAAGGAAAGTCACAGATACAAGGCGTTTCCTAGCATTCAGTGTTAGACATGATTTATTTCTGAAAAAGAAACCCAGTTTAACTTTCAGTTTCTTCACTAGGTTTTCCACGTGGAGTTTAAAAGAGAGATGCGAATCGACCAGGATACCCAAATATTTATAGGAATCAACAAACTCAATAGGGACACCATTTGAGGATAAAATCAGAGGAAGATCTGCTGGGACCGACTTCCTACTTGAAAAATACATCCCTTTTGTTTTATCAGCATTTAGGACAAGTTTGAGATGGAACAAATCTAAAACAAGTCTTGGTTAGGTTTAGGCACAAGGGTAGCTGGGTTAAGTTTAGGGTTGGTCCTCTGGGTCAGGTGGTGTAAGGTTAGGTTTAGGAAAAGGGTTACATAGGCTGAAGAAGAAAAAAAAGACACTTCCTGGTCTACCCCGGTGAGACGCTGCATATTACCAGCAACAAAGAAAGATAATAACGTACCTTTAAACCTAATAGGAGGTACGTGGGACAGTTTCACCACTACTGGGATGATAACAACTAATAACAGCCATTTAATGGACTGATAACATCCAAAGCTGCTGGCCCAGGGACACTTCAACATGTGACTGCTGGTGGAATTGAACCCTCAACTCTTGCATTGGAGGACGACTGCTCTAACCACTCAACCACAGTCTCTCCATGGTAAAAACAGCAGGTACTTACTCGAGCTCCTCCCGCTCCTGGGATCCCAGGAACCCCCTGAAGGACAAAAAAATAAAAAAGGCAATAAAATATCAGGATGCTCTGAGAGGGATGCAGTAGTCCGTATAGGGGCACACGTCACCACTGCGATTCTCAGAAAACAATCAAAACATGTTTGATTTGCTTTAACAGTTAAATAAGTCTGAAAAGATTTTCTTGACCAATCCAAGAAGGAGACCAAATCACATTATAAACATTTTTATGTTTGTATAACAGTGACGCTGCTGCAGACTACATTCATGAACTCACAAACATGGTCAACCCTGTTTTAGAAACTGAAAGAATGGCAAGACAAGAAATCTTCGATCAAAACGTTAGATTGCAGATGTTCCACTCACAGGTGTTCCTGGAGGCCCCTGTGGCCCCGGCACTGCGGCAGCTTCGACTCCCTTCACGTACACAACCTGAGAGAAAGCAGCTGATTAAAGTAAAACAACAATTTATCACTCTCATTACTGCTAGGTTGAAAGTCACACCTGTCCAGGAGGACCAATGCTGCCAGGCAATCCAGATGGTCCTGGGGGACCAGAGGGGCCCGCAGGCCCAGCAGGCCCATAGTCACCTTTTTGCCCATCACGGCCCTGAGAAATCACATTTTAATTTATTTATTTTAATTAATTTATTTTATTCATTTTAAATTTAAAACACAAAAGAGACAATTACAAAGCATATGGGAAAAAAAAAAACAGATTTAAAATGAAAGGAAGCAGAAGAAGAATAAAATTCTTATAATATCTGCCCCTTCTAAAATCAATTCAAACAATCAGTTCAAACAATGATTATCCATGAACAAAATTAATAACTCATAACAACTTGACGATTCATAGTACATTTAGTATTTTAACATTTATATATAACTTTTTAGGATTTTCTTCCTAATCATTTTCTTAAATATAGACATAGAACTAGCTATTTTGACATCATTTTCCAAACTATTCCATAAACATATTCCATGTATTAAAGTAAATCACATTACACAACCAAGAGTCACTCCACACTGCTTTCTCCGCTATGGCGGAGGCTGAACTCTAAAATCAAAGCAGGTGGCTGCTGCCACCCCTCCACCGACGTTCCAGAGATAATTAATGTGAATTTGCACATGAAAACAGCACTCTGACATTTGGTGCTCCTCTGGATTTCTCTCTGAAGTGGCTCCCCCTTAAAGGCTAAGCTTGATTATTAAAGGCCGGTGGATCTATAGAGCTGATTCGAAGAAGCCGATTGATTCGGCGGAGAGTGAGACGGTGGCGTCAGTGTCAAAGCAAACTGCTCCCCATAAACAGACAGGGAAGTGAGGAGCGAAAAAGAGAGCTGGTGTGTAACGCAATCAAGGAAGACGGTGGAAATGAGAAGGAGGAGCGTTAAAAAGAAAGGATGCCGAGTGAAAACAAACATTCAACCAAACACACAAGAGAGATAATTATATGAAGGAGGGTTAACAAAACTGACATCTCTTCCAGCTGCTCCAGCTTCTCCTTTGTCACCCTGCGGATGAGAAACAACACTCAGTTTTCTGTAGGACGAGCACCAACGTCAAAATGAGTATGCACATATAAATGATTGTTTTAGCAGAGCCTGCAAGCCGCATGTTGTTTCGAAAGGATGTGAATGTGGCATATGAGACATTTTTGCAAGTATATAAATTATCATACGATAAAAATTGCCCGATATTAGTGTGTCGCAAAAATTAAAATGTCAGTGTAAAACCCTGGATGACCAAGGGACTGTTAAAATCTTGCAAGAAGAAAAATAAGTTATATAGAGATATTGTTAGATTTACAACTAAAATACAATGCATATAAAAATGTATTAACATTATTAAGACAAGCTAAGAAATATTACTTTTGGATCATAAACTTAACTGGAAATCTCATAAAATATATAAAATAAAAACTATGCAAAAGTATGGAACTTCTAAATAAAGTTTAAAAAAAAGTTACATTAAATTAGTAATTTGTTGTTCCATATCTGACTTATTGTATTGAGATATGAGGCAACACATATAAAACCAACACTAAACCTTTGTCTGTGACACAAAAGAAAGTTATGAGAATTTTATATAAAGTGGACACCAGAGAACACACAAATGAATTGTTTATTCAATCAAATGTCTTGAAACTAAGAGATCTGGTTAATAAAAAAAAATGATATTATTAGTAGTTATTTTAAAAGCTACAAGGAGATTGTTGCCAATTAATTTACAAAAGTTATTTTTCTTAAGCTCATGTGATAGAAATAACAAGGAAGTACAATTTCTAAAGTAAATTTGTGCGTACTACTTTATATCTACACTACTGCTGATACATATACAGTATTCTCTGACCAGCCTTATTTAAGGATGCCCAATGTGCCTTACTGCATATGCCACTTTGCCTCTATACCAACATCAACTACCTCATACATATACTGTGTACATTAACTCATATGCTGCTTTGCCACTCTTTGCAAATGTCAATGCTAGAACCTTCAGTTTATTTTATAGATATACTTTTTATACTTTTTATACTACTATGCAAAAACTCAGGACAGTATTACACTTTTATTATTTCATTTTATGCTTATGTTCATTAAATGTTTAGTGTTTTAGTGTTGGTGTAAATTTTCATACTTTTATACTACTATGCAAAAACTCAGGACAGTGTTACACTTTTACTATTTTATGCTTATGTTTATTAAATGTTTCAGTGTTTTAGTGTTTAAATGGTTACTGTTGCACCGAGGGACTGAGAGAAACGCAATTTCAATCCTGTGTATGTCCTGTACATATTGCAGTTCTGACAATAAAGTTGACTTTGACTTTGACTTTGAAAACAAATGTGCATTTTGGTGCATGGAGTAAAATTATGGAACAGTTTGGATGAGGAGTTGAAAAAATGCTCTATAAATCCATTCAAAACACTTTATAAGAAAACTGACTCTTATACACTTTTGGGTTGTTAATGGGAAGAGTGTTGCTGTTTGCAACTTATTGATTTAATGTACACGGCCACGAACATTTTGTAATTATTGAGGACGGGGGCAGGTCTATACAAGATTTTCTTCTTCCTGCTCCCTCTTCTCTCATGTATAGTCAGTGTTGTCAGAGGATGTGTTTATAAACTGATGATCAATTTGTTGAATCGAGTGAATAAATTGATTGATTGATTGATTGATTGATTGATTGATTGATTGATTGATTGATTGAAATGAAAAGCATTGCCGAGGTGCTGCAGAGTAAAAAGGAAATTTTGGATAACATAATTCTTAAATAA
>JBBPBX010049880.1:0-25187 GCA_038048925.1 Garcialebias charrua | reverse complement strand
ATTACACTTATGTTGTACTTATGATGTAGCTTAGTGCGTTTGTGTATTACAGTTAGAAAAATTAAGTAGAGTTATTCATTTTGTGACGTAGTTTGTGTATTACAGTTAGAAAAATTAAGTAGAATTATTCATTTTGTGATGTAGTTTGTGTATTACAGTTAGGAAAATTAAGTAGAATTATTCATTTTGTGATGTAGTTTGTGTATTACAGTTAGAAAAATTAAGTAGAATTATTCATTTTGTGATGTAGTTTGTGTATTACAGTTAGGAAAATTAAGTAGAATTTTCATTTTGTGATGTAGTTTGTGTATTACAGTTAGAAAAATTAAGTAGAATTATTCATTTTGTGATCTAGTTTGTGTATTACAGTTAGGAAAATTAAGTAGAATTATTCATTTTGTGATGTAGTTTGTGTATTACAGTTAATAATAATAATAATAATGAATTCAATTTATAACGCGCTTTTCATTAGTGAAAATCTCAAAGCGCTACACACATTGAACGCTACACACATTCATACACCGGTAGCGGCAGACTACCATGCAAGGTGCTTTCCAGTCCTACCGGGAGCAACTGGGGGTTAAGTGTCTTGCCCAAGGACACAACGACACATGGTGTGGGGAACCGGGATTCGAACCGCCAACCTTCCGATCGGGGGACGACTGCCATTACCACTACGCCACGGCCGCCCCAGAAAAATTAGAAAAATTAAGTAGAATTATTCATTCTGTGATTTAGTTTGAAGGTTATCATTGGTTGAACAAACTGTGAAATAAGGGGCAGATATAATAAGATTTCATCTTCTTTCTGCTCCCTTCATTTTATCCTACTTGTATTCTTGTATCTGATGTAACTGTCTTGTATTGTTCTTTTAAAATGAATGAATAAACATCAAATCAAATCAATTGTACCGGTAATTGTTCTTCATTAATATACTGTACTTAGAAATAATTTGGGAAAATGCTTATATATTTATTAACTTGTTTATTACTAGTTTGTTTTGTTTGTTTGTTTCTGTTTGGTTTTTCTTGACACAATAAAAAAAACTGACATTCTTTAAATTACAGTTGGAAAAATTAAGTAGAATTATTCATTCGGTGATGTAGTTTGAAGGTTATCATTGGTTGAACAAACTGTGAAATAAGGGGCAGATATAATAAGATTTCATCTTCTTTATGCTCCCTTCATTTTATCCTACTTGTATTCTTGTATCTGATGAAACTGTCTTGTATTGTTCTTTTAAAATGAATGAATAAACATCAAATCAAATCAAATCAATTGTACCGGTAATTGTTCTTCATTAATATACTGTACTTAGAAATAATTTGGGAAAATGCTTATATATGTATTAACTTGTTTATTACTAGTTTGTTTTGTTTGTTAGTTTCTGTTTGGTTTTTCTTGACACAATAAAAAAACTGACATTCTTTAAAGGAGACCACAGATAGGTTTTTAACATTTTTATGGTATGTCTGTGGGCTATCCAGACAATGTTCATTCAATTTAATACACAAAATAATTCTTAGATAATCAATTATACCCTTTTTAATTCTGCCATTTTTAACTTTCGTTTTGAATGACTGGTTTATGATAATGAGCTCTCATGGTCACGCCCTTCAAAGATCTGTTTACATTAACTCCGCCCTCTGTAAGAGCCAGTATCTCTAATCTGTTGTTGTTTTAAAATTAGCTCTTTTTTTATTACTCATTTGACTTACTGTTAGTGCTAGCTTAAAGGGATTGTGACATGATTTTTTTACTATTCATAAAATTGCTCAAAATATATATATTTTATCATTTAAATATGTTTGTTTTTGCAAACAAAATGATAAATCACTTTAATTTTGCTTTAAAAGTGATTTTGAACTTCAAGCCGTGTTTAATCATGGGAAATCCGATTACACTCGAACGCACCATATGTGATGTCACACTGGGCAGAGGGCTGTGGTGTCTTTAATAGCGGACAATTTAAAACTGGACGAATTTAGCAATCTATGTGAAGATTTGAGCTATTTGTCTTCATTTTGGGAAGCAGAAAATTGTTTGGGTGATGGAACAAGAAACAACAGGATCTAATTTAGGTCTGATGCTGTATCAGACTTCCTTCATGTCGAGCTGCTCATACCTGCGCACTGTGACAAGCCCAGAGCTCTGCCCGGTGTGACATCACAGATGGTGCGTTCGCGTGTAATGGGATTTCCCATGATTAAACACGGCTTGAAGTTCAAAATCACTTTTAAAGCAAAATTAAAGTGATTTATCATTTTGTTTGCAAAAACAAACATATTTAAATGATAAAATATATATATTTTGAGCAATTTTATGAATAGTAAAAAAATCATGTCACAATCCCTTTAAGATAACTTACCGAAAGCCGTCTGCGCGCGCCGCCATGAGCTGCTCCTTTTAGCCCGAATCCGATGCTAAAAATAGCTTGTTCCTCCTCCGCCCTTTTATGTCCGCTCGTTGCATGCAGCGCTTTTGGGAGCGATCTATGCTTCAGTCCAGACACATACACAAAGTTCACTGAGTGTTTCCAGTTAATTTATCCGTATGAGGCAACCTCTGACCGGACCCCACGCTCCTCAAAAGCTATCAGCTCCCAGCCAGCTGCCGCCCACAGATGGTCTCTTCGCCGGCGGTCTGCTCGTTTTCCGTCTGCCGGCTGCTCGTTGGGAGCGATCGCTAATACGCTAAAAATTGAACTAAAACGTAAAAATAACAATTATACTTTATTTATAAAGCCATTTAAAACAACCACAGCTGCAACAAAGTGCTGTACACATGAAATTAAGAACATTTAAACAAAAGATGAGATGAAATCAGGAAAAACAACCGTCACGTCTATTATACTGAAGTGGGTTGAGCCGCACCAGGGGTTGCTAGGTGAGGGGCTGGACTCAGGTTTGAGGTGGGTTGTGGCTGCGGCTTGTGACGTCACAAACCGCAGGATTTGAAAACGAAGTGTTTCTATCAAAGATAAATAAATATACTTAGAGTAAATAAACCACTGGGTGCATTTTTTTGGCACTAAGACTGTTTTTTTTATGAAGTACATACCCAAAGTTGAGTAAAAAAAAACATTAAAAAGTGAATGTTGCATCTGTGGTCCCCTTTAAAACACATTTGGAGTAAGATGATGAGCTTGTTTAGACATGATTAATTTGATCATTTTTGTTTTAGCATTTGGAAGTCTAATGAGATCAAAATTTGTTTGGGGTTTGTATTTTGTTTGTTGGCTTCTTTAGTTGTTTTTGCTTTATTTTATTTTTTATTTTATTTTCATTCAGAAAAATTATAATTTACTATGTGTGGTGTATAAATGGGAATGATGAGTAATGTATGGCTATTCTCTTGGAGTTAATAGGTGGCTGTTGAGTGCAAAAGGCAGCAACAGGGGAGCTACAGCATATTATACAAGCAAAGCTTATATAGGCCACCAAATTAAAAAAGTGAGAGGCACAGTGATGTAGTAATTAGCGCTGTCGCCTCACAGCAAGAATGCCTGAACTGTGCAGGCTTTTCATTGTGGAGTTTGGCATATTTTGTGAGGTTTCTCCAGGTGCTGCAACTTCCCTACTGTTTAAAAACATGAATGTTAGGTTACTTGACAATTATAAACTGATCCTAACAGTGAGTGTGTGTCTCCATAGTTGCCAATTTGTATATTTGTATGCAGCTGTTGACTGCTGGGATTAGCTCCAGCTCTCCATGACCAATAAGATAAAAGTGGAAACAGAAAGTAACCAAGAAAATGAAGTGAACTACTGGTACTAAATTTGGATGTGTTGGTGCCATTTGACTTGGATGCCTGGACAAGTTCACAGCATTTCCATCAATTAAGTTATTTGCACTTTCACATATGAATCTCAAAGTACCTGAAGACCACTTTCTGACTAAACTGACAATCAGCATCTAACACCCCAGCTGTCTCTATGCACTGTTCCCTTTAACTAGAAGACGAAGGGCAATATCAGCATAATATCCGTCCATTATCATTTACCCACTTCTTCCATTTTAGGATCACGGGGTCGCCGGTGCCCATGTCCAGCAATCACTGTGCGAGGGGTGGGGTACACCCTGGACAGGTCGCAAGTCCATCACAGGGCCTCATAGAGACAGATGAGACAACCAACCAACCATTCGCTCTCTCACTTACACCTAGTGTCAATTTAGAGTTACCAATCATACCATAACATACCAATTTATTTATAGAGCACTTAAACAGCAACGATGCCAACCAAAGTGCTGTACAATAAAAACAAACGAGCACAGCAGACAGGAAAACATAAAATAAAAAAATATATATAAATAGCAACAGAAACTATGTAAAATAGCAAACAAGTATAGTACAGAGAGGATCAAAACAAATCACACCGTGTTAAAGGCAAGAGAATAGAAGTGGGTTTTCAAGCGAGACTTAAAGTCTGTGAGAGTGGGAGCCTGCCTGACACTCAGTGGCAACTCATTCCACAGTCTTGGACCTGCAACAGAAAAAGCCCTGTCACCTTTGAGCTTACAGCAAGTATCTGGGATTGAGAGAAGCATCTGGTCTGCTGACCTCAGAGATCGCCGTGGGACATATGGCTGCAGAAGGTCAGTGAGATAGGGTGGAGCGGAACTGTTCAGAGATTTAAAAATATACATGAGTATTTTAAACTGGATCCGAAGGTGAATGGGTAGCCAGTGCAGGGAGGCCAAAACTGGTGTGATGTGCTCTCTATGGCCTGTACCCGTTAAGAATCGGGCTGCAGCATTCTGGACCAGCTGTAGCCGTGCAATGGAGGACTGACTGATTCCGAACAGAAGTGAATTGCAGTAATCAAGGCTTGATGTTATGAAAGCATGGATTACTGTAAAACAATCACAAAACCTATTTTTGTATTACAGAAAAGAGCCGTAAGAATTATCACTAGAAAGCATTACCGTCATCCATCAAGTACATTATTTTATCAACTAAAGTTATTGAAGTTCCATGATTTGGTAGACTATAATATTTTATCAGTTATGTATAGAGCTCAAAATAATGCATTACCTTTAAATATCCAAATGCACTTTGTTAAAAGACAAAGTTGTTATAATCTTAAGGGGACAGAGTTGTTTGTAAAACCACAATTCAGAACCAGTTTGAAGGGACGTTCTACCTCAATCCAGGGAATTAGATTATGGAATGGCTTGGAGAATGTAGTTAAAAATGCCAAGTCAATGTTTACATTTAAAAAATGATCAAAACAAATGTGTTAAAAAATATATATGAAATAGCGTAATGTGTATTGTATTAGTTAGAAAATTAGAAAGAGTTAGTCATTTTGTACTGTTGGTTGAAGATTATTATTGTTTAATCTGATTGTTGGAAAAAGTTGGTTGAAGATTATTATTGTTTACATGGTTGATTATTGTTGTTTAATCTGATTGTTGGAAGTAAGGGGCAGATATAATAAGATTTATTCTTCTTTCTGCTACCTTTCATTTTTTTACATTTTGTACACAATCATTTATGAGATTGTCTTGTATTGTTTCTTTTGTAAAAAAAAAAATGAACAAATTTAATAAACATAAACATAAACTGTCTCCAGGTTCTTTTTGGAAAGTATGGGCTTCAGCTTAGACAGCCGCCTAAGCTGAAAAAAAGCAGGATTTAACAATCATGTTTATGTGACTTTTCAGGGAAGGGTCCATTATCACCCCCAGATTAGTGACCCTTTGTTTCTCTAGCGGGGCTAGAGAGAGGAGGTCAATGTTGTGGTTCGAGAATGAGCCATTGGGATGGAACAACATGACTTCAGACTTCTTCTCATTGAAACTTAAGAAGTTTGAGGCCATCCAATCATGGATGTCGGCCAGGCAGTCAAGGAGGGGTTGAATAGAGCGTGAGCCTCTGTGCCTCAGGGGGAAGGAAATTTGACAATCATCGGTGTAGAAATGAAAGACTATTTTGTGTTTGCGGAAAATAGCACCTAGTGGAAGCAGGTATAATGAAATGAGAAGGGGACCAAGGATGAACGCCTGCGGTACCCTCAACTGAAGCGGTGTAGATGCTGAACTGAAATTGTTGATATTGACACAAAAGGTTCTGTCTGAGAGGTAGGACTAAAACCATTTGAGGGCAGAACCTGTGATGCCCATCCTAACATGCATGTTTTTGGTCTGTGGGAGGAAACTGGAGAACCCGGAGAAAACCCACCCATGAACAGAGGGAGCATGCAAACTCCACCCAGAAAGGCCCCTGGACCGGGATTTGAACTGGGGACCTGCTTGCTGAGAGTCAGCAGCTCTACCAGTTAAGCCACCATGCTGCCCAACTTGCAAATATTACATATGTATATTATTTGCATTGACGTAGAAAAAAAAATGCTGCTGTTATAACATAAAACCTTTTAATTTGTCAGGTTATGAAACCCACATTACTCCATAAATCAATTATCAAACTTTCAAAGTGAATAAGGAAAAATAACAAGTTATGATATTAACTTTGCGCAAAACTTTTGGTCATAGTTAAGAGGGGCAGAATAATGGTCCGACCAACGATTGTGAACTGCTAAGAACATGAAACAGGTGTAGCGTTTTACACATTAAAAAAAAAAAATGGCTGCACACAGCCTTGCAAGGGTCATACATCCAACTAATGAGAGATGGTATTGTTATGGAAAACATTTGCCTGTATAAACACAAACCTGCAATCCTGAATACATTCCTGCAAATTTAACATAATATAATAAAATATATTTAATAAGTGTAATAAACTCAAAATAACAACATTAGGGTTGAAGGCTCACTTTGGCATACTTTGCTCCGTGTTTGGTGTCAAAATGCCGACGTAGATTGTACTCCGACGACCGCCACTGCTTCATAACACAAAAGACATACCAGTTTCTCTCCTTGAAGCACAAACATATATTTGCCTTGTCATATTTCTTGAAACAGCCTTCCATCTGCCTCAATTTTTCTCTTCCTGGACAATTTGGGATCATTGTTTGTATTTCTCAATTCCACTTGTTCAGAAAATTATATTGATGTGGAAAAACTGCAATCTAGTAGTGGGATGCCATTACTTTGCGGTTAATATAATTGGCATGCCTTATGGGAAATTTAGTTTATCAGTGCACCTTTTTGACTTTTTTTTTCATCAAGATTGCTCCATATCTCTTTTGGAATATAAACCAGACTGATATGAAAATATTTTATTAACTCCTTCCTGCATGTGTTAGTAGAATGAAGAGGGGAAAAAAAGTCAGCCACACACACACCCACACCCTTTATTTCTTTTTAGCCACTCCCTTCTTCAGGGGTCTCCACAGCAAACTAACTTGCATGAACATCCATCCATCCATCCATTTTCGTCCGCTTATCCGGGGTCGGGTCGCGGGGGTAGCAGCCTAAGTAGGGAGGCCCAGACTTCCCTCTCCCCAGCCACATGGAGCAGCTCCTCTGGGGGAATCCCAAGGCGTTCCCAGGCCAGCCGAGAAACATAGTCCCTCCAGCGTGTCCTGGGTCTTCCTCTGGGCCTCCTCCCGGTGGGACATGCCCGGAACACCTCCCCAGGGAGGCGTCCAGGAGGCATCCTAACCAGATGCCCGAGCCACCTCAACTGGCTCCTCTCGATGTGGAGAAGCAGCGGCTCTACTCCGAGTCCCTCCCGGATGACTGAGCTTCTCACCCTATCTCTAAGGGAGAGTCCAGACACCCTGCGGAGAAAACTCATTTCAGCCGCTTGTATCCGAGATCTTGTTCTTTCGGTCACAACCCAAAGCTCATGACCATAGATGAGGGTGGGAACGTAGATCGATCGGTAAATTGAGAGCTTTGCCTTTCGACTCAGCTCTCTCTTCACCACGACAGACCGGTACAGAGCCCGCTTCACTGCGGATGCTGCACCTATCCGCCTATCGATCTCACACTCCAGTTTTCCCTCATTCAACTTGCATGAACACTTGGCAATTATTTTTACACTGGATGCCCTTCCTGATGCAACCACAGACCACTGAGCTACAACAGCCCTTTGTGTGGAGCAGAACGCTGCTATATAGGGTGTCCGGAGGTGTGGATTAAGGGACTTGCTCAAGGGCCCAGAGTGGGGCAGATGAGGGTGGAAGCAGGTGTGGGTGCTTCACCTTTCCCACCCATGTTTTGATGTTATCGGTATGGGGAGTTGAACCGACAATTTTCCAATCACAGGCCCTCCTTCTCTAACCTCTGTGCCACAAACATTTTAGTCTGTATTTAGAACCTGTCATTCTACTGAATCAGCCCTGTTAAAAGTCCATGATGACATTTCCATGTCCATGGATGCCAAGTGTCCCGTTGTTCTGGTGTTGCTGGACCTTACAGCTGCGTTTGACATAAAGGATCACGCTGTCCTTTTGTTTCGTCTTCAACGCTATGTTGGAATATCTGGTACAGCTCTCAAGTGGTTCACTGCCTACTTGACCAACAGAATGTTCTGTGTCATGTTCTACTGCCCCTCTCTCTTGCGGTGTGCCACAGGGTTCTATTCTTGGTACTCTCATCTTCTCTTTGAACATGCTGCCTCTTGGATCAGTGATAGCCAGACATCATTTTTCTTTTCACTGCTATGCTGATGATCTACAAATTTATTTACCAATGAAGCCTAAAAATAGTAACCTTCCCACACCTTTTGCTGATTGTATTGCAGACAAGCAGTGGCTTCTCCATAATTGTTTTTGTTTTTAACTGAAGGAAAGACGGAATGCATCTTCTTTGGTGATGGTGCTCCCTGTAACTTTGGTGCTCTGGCATCCAAGTTCAGACCCACATGTAAAAACTTGGGGGTGAAGTTTGACAAGGACTTAAAGTTTGATAAACAAATAGCCTCTGTAGTCGAGGCCTATTTTTATCAGTTACGTCTCTTATTCAAAGTTAAGCCTTTTTTAAAGTGTTCTGATTTGAAAAAGGCTATTCATGCTTTTATCACTTCAAGGCTTGACTACTGCAATTCCCTATATGCAGGAATCTTTCAATCCTCCATTAGACGCCTTCAATTGGCCCAAAATGCTGCAGCTCGACTCTTAACCAACACTTCCAGACATGAGCACATCACCCCTGTTTTATTTTCTCTCCACTGGAGTCCAGTTGATTTTAGAATTAAATTAAAAAAAATACTATTCACTTTTAAAGCTTTCAATGATCTTGCCCCACTATATCTGACTGATCTTAGCTGTTCGTGAATATAGGAGAACACTGAGATCATCTAATACTTTTCTACTGTCTGTCCCAATGTCCAACTACAAACAATGGGGTGACTGGGCCTTTTCTGTCGTTTCACCTAGACTCTGGAACCATCTACCTCAGGACTTGCGCTCCATCACTGATATGGAGCATTTTAAGTCGAATCTTAAAACCTTTTTATTCAGGCAGGCTTTTAATACTCAGTAGTTCTTTGGCAATCTTGCTATGTTTTAATTGTTTGTTTTTGACGTTTGTATTGTGCAGCACTTTGTGCACCTTTTGGCTGTTGGAAAGGGCTCTATAACTAAAGTTTGATTGGTTGATTGATTTACTTCTTTAAGCTTTTCCCTCTTCAGGAGTTGCCATGGCAAGCCATCCTCCTCTATCTCACTCTGTCCTCTGCATCATCTGCCATCACTCCACCTAACCCCATGTCCTCTAACTGCATCTATACATCTTCTTTTTTGTTTTGTTCTTTTTGGCCTTTCTCTGTAAAAAAAAAAATTCCAGGCAGCATTTTAAACATCCTACCAATGTACCCACTGTCGCTCCTCTGGTCATGTCTAAACCATCTCGGTCTTCAACCTGTGCTGAACCTCTGATGATCTCATTCCTAATCTTATTTATCCTTGTCACTGCTAAGGAGAACATCCACATCTTCATTTCTGCCATTTTCAGTTCTTTCTTCTGTGCTTTTGTCAATGCCACTGTTCAGACCATACAACATAGCTGGTCTCACAACTGTCTTGTCAACTTTTCCTTTGACCTTTGCTGACACGCTTATGATGTGACTCACTCTTGAAACTTTCTCCATCCACCCAATCATGCCTGGACTCTTTTTCACCTCTTTACCACACTCCCATTTTCCTTGGACAGTGGACCCTACGAACTCCATAATTTCCTATGTATAAATACAGTATAGAGGTAGTCCCCGACTTTCGAGCGAGTTCCGTTACTACGACTAGTAAGACAAAAATCTCGTATGTCGGGGACTACCTTTTATAAATCGGGGACTATCTTTTATACCGCACGAGCCACCACTGATACACGTACATGTACGGTAATGAACAGTTACCAAGCACTTCAAGTTCAAGTTCAAGTTCCTTTATTATCCCTGAGGGGCAATTAGATTTGCAGTCAATAGGTGTGTACAAATACAAATTCATACATATGCACTTACACACACATACACATATAAACACAAGACAATTAGACAATAAAATAACAGTGTTAAAATTAGTGTGCATTGAGAAACCTGATTGCTACAGGGATAAATGAGTTTTTAAATCTGTTTGTTCTACATCTGGGTTGCAGAAACCTGCGTCCAGATGGAAGCAGCCTGAACTCGTCATGGAGTGGGTGATCAGGGTTTGCCAGAATCTGCCTGGCCCTATTCACTGACCTCATCTTGTGTAGGTCTGCAAGGTTCTTTAGGTCTATGACAGCAGTTTTGCTGCAAATCTTGACAATCCCTGAGAGTTTGCTCTTGTTCTTGCAAGTCAAAAGTCCAAACCAACAGATGAAGGTAAAGGTTAAAATAGACTCAATAAAACATGAATAAAACATTCTCATAAAAGTTGAATCAACAATCACTTCGCCTATCCTAACACTTTAAAACATTTTAAAAGAACATACATAAAAAAAATCTTACTTTGAGCTGCTTGTCTCCGTCTGTTTGCATGTTAGCTCCGCCGCGTTAGCTCCGCTGCGTTAGCATGTTAGCTCCGTTGCGTTAGCATGTTAGACCCTCCAAAAAGGCTGCCTCAGCTGTTAGCTCGATAACAATCCAACATTTGAGGCTGCCAGGCAGACATTGAGGCGAGCTCCGCCGCCTGTCGGCTCCGTGTCTCTGGTGAAACCGATAGCATCCACCCGTTCATCCTACAGCTAGGCTTGTTAGCATGTTATCTGTTGCTTCTCCGGCCCAGCACGCTGTCTGCTGCTTCACAGCGTCGTTTTCCTTCATCCATCCGTCACTCCACAAAACCACCGTTCAGCTCCTGCTCATGTATCCGAACGCAGGAACCTCTAAACAGACACTGTCCGTCCGAACCCGGCTCTCGAGGCAGGAGCTAACCGGCTAAACAGCCGAACATCACCGAACACTGCTGAACACTGACGGACACTGCCGGAAAGTGCGTAATCGGCTTCAAAATAATAATAATATGTAATAATAATAATAATACTTTATTTATAAAGCCATTTAAAACAACCACAGCTGCAACAAAGTGCTTTACACATGAAATTAAGAACATTTAAACACACACAAAATAATATATATATATTTTTTAATTTCATATTTTTATTAAATATGATAGCTCGTAAATTCGGAACCTCATAAGTCGATGTGCTCATAAGTCGGGGAGTACCTGTATACTGTACTGTATGCGAGTGAGAGAGAGAGAGATGGTTTGAGCAAAAAACATGCTTGTAGGTGGCTTTTTGTGACAAAGTACTCTGACACTGATCTGTCAGCTGTCAATCCTCGATCACAAATCATTTCAGTTGCTATAGGAACCCTAATATCCTCTGCAGGGATAATAAAAAGAAGATGAACCTTCTAAATTCAAAGTCCAGCCAGGTGTTGACCAGCACTGTAATTAACCACGGGCTAAAAATATGCAAAACAGGATGACTCACTGACAAACAGGATTTCAGTTTTTGGAAGATACTTTTTATTCTACTAATCAAGGAACAACAAGTTATTTGTATGTTTGTTTGTTTTTCTCAGCATTTCAGTTGTTTATACTACAGTATAGGTGAAAATAGTTAGTTCACTAAGGAGAACTAAACAGAAAAAAAGCCAAAGTTTATTTTTTCTGTATATTTTACATGTGTAAATGTATTCCCACCTGATATACCCGTTTTTCTAGAGTATTTTTGTATTGTTTTATACATCTGGGTAGTTTTCTTTGCTGGTATGTACAATACAAAGGCACCTGGATTAACTTTTAACAGCCAGTAATTAACATTTGCCATTAAAACAAATTAGCAAAGAGAGAAAAAGTATCTAACATATGTGGACACATACAAATACTGTACTTATAAAGTAGTAGAAACCACAAAGGTTTTTGTTGCAGTTATCCAGACACTCACAAGCAAATTTGATATATAGGTACTCCCTCACACACAGTTTACCAATATTCACAAAAAAAACAACAAAAAAAAATCATCAGGAAGATAAACATTTAGTGAAAACAAAAACTACTTGTTCCTAATATTATTTTTTGAGAATGTCATCACAATTTAATAATGTATAACATAATCCCCAAAACATGGGAAAAATTGTAGCTCATCTTGTCTTTGACATTATGTATCGTTTTCCATCATCCACCTATGCATTCATTACCGGTACTTGAAATGCTGATTGTTCCAGAGTTGGGTCACAGAGGTAGCACCTTGAGCTGGGACACCCAGACATCTCTTTCCACAACAACCTCTTCTTGCTCTTCTGGGAGGATTCCAAGACCTTCCTCTGGGTCTCCTCCCAGTTTGACAAGTCCGGACCACCAACCTAGGAAGACATCTAAGGAGTATCCCTAACAGATGCCCTTACCCCATCAGCTGGTATTTTGATGTTGAGAAGCAGCCATTCTTCCCTGCATCTCTTGAATAAACTGAAATTCTTACCACATTTCTAAAGGAATGCCCAGCTACTCAGAAGAAAACTCTTTTCAATCACCTCTTTCTGTGATCTATCTTTTTCTTTTTGTCACTACCCCGAGTTCTTGATTATAGGTGAGGTTAAGAATGATGACCACTTGAGGAAGAGAGAGCTTTGTCTTACAGCTCAGCTGTCTGGCACAGAGTACAAAATACTGTGAAAGCAGCATTGATCCATTTGGTGATCTCATGACCCATTCTTGTTTCACTCATGGACAAAACTCCACAATACCTAAAGTCTTCCACTTGACGTAGCTCCTCACTTCCAACCAAGAGAGAGCAGTCCACTGACTGAAGACCACTGTCTCAGATTTCAAGGGGCTGATCCTCATCCCTGCTGTGTTAGCCTCTGCTGTGAACCACTCCAGTGAGAGCAGGAAACCACAGCACGGTGACACCAACAAGACAACATCATTCACTATCTCTGGCTGCACCAAAATTCTGCCCATAAAAGTTAGGAACTGAATCTGTGACAACAGGTGGCCGTGGTGGAGTTGAAGTTTCCCCTGAACTGGTCTGACTTATTGGTGGCATTGCAAACCACACTACTGTATTGCACTATGTGTTTTGTAATTAAAAGATTTGGGGTTTATTATGCTGCTATTATTGTTCAAATGTGGTGCTAAAGTCCATTAAATGTGTTGACATTTTAGGTATTTCCAAGTAAAAAAATGAAAGTTGAAAATGTACACTTTTAATTTTATAAAAATTTCAAGTTATTTTAAATGCAAACAACAGCATATGCCCTGCTGTGTACAGGTAGTCCTCGACTTACGACGTAGATCCGTTCCTATGCGGCGTTGTAAACAGATTTTCGATGTAAGTCGGAATATACGTACATACTGCACCATATACATGTACCGTACTGTATTACCAAGCACTTAGCCTATCCTAACACAGCACCCTATATAATTATCAAAAAACACATACGTTTGGGAGCCATAATGAAAGGCAAGAAGAGTTTATGGCCTACTGGGATGATGGTGACGCCGTCCTCCTCGGTCCATCCGCACTATTCTTATTCCATTTACGACGTAAAACTGCTGTCTATCCACCATATTCCGTATTCTGTTTACAATGTAAAACCACCGTCCATCCTTCCGTATTCCACCTTCATTCTGCACAGTGGAGCAACCGTCAAATTAGCTTCATTTCATTGCACCGCTCCGGTGTATTCCGTTAACGACGTAAAACCACCGTCCATCCTTCCATATTCCGTATTCCATTTACGACGTAAAACCGCCGTCTAGCCTTCCATATTCCGTTTACGACGTAAAACCGCAGTCCATCTGCCGTATTCCGTATTTGACGTAAAACCGCCGTCCATCCTTCCGTATTCCACCTTCATTCTGCTCGACGGAGCAACCGTCAAATTAGCTTCATTTCACTGCACCGCTCCGGCGCATTCCGTATTTGACGTAAAACCGCCGTCCATCCTTCCATATTCCATTTACGATGTAAAACTGCCGTCCATCCTACCGTATTCCTTTTACGACGTAAAACCGCCGTCCATCCTTCCGTATTCCGTTTACAACGTAAAATCGCGTTCACAGTACAGTACTGTACAGTGCAGTATTCCTTCGCCGCTGCACCGCATACAGTACAATACTGTATTCTTCCGCCGCTGCGTTATGACGTTTATGACGTAAAAACGCGTGGCTCAAAATGAGGCTTTTCATGGTAAATGAGAGATGAGTCGTAACCACGAAACGTTGTAACTCGAAACCGTCGTAACCCGAGGACTACCTGTATTTGGTTTATTGATATAGTTAGAGGGTCTGTGGGCATGGGTGGAACAGTGACACAATATGTAGCGCTGCTGCCACTCAACAAGGTCATGGAATAAAATCCTGGCCAGGGACCTTCCAAGGTGGAGTTTGCATGTTTTAGGTGTGCATGCATGGGTTTTCTCCAGGTATTCTGATTTACTCCCACAGACCAAAAACATGCATGTTAGGCTGATTGCCCATAAATTGACCCTAGGTATGAGTGAAAGTGTGAATGGTTGTTAACCTAGTTTGTAAAATATAATGCATGGACAGATGGACTGGGGGGTCTATAAGGAGGGAGAGTTGCCTTGTTCTAAATTTAAAAAAATATATATTTTAAAGTCATTGTCTAATGTTCAAGTACTAACTCATTAACCACTTGGCATCAGTACTCAGTATCAGTAGGAAACAAATTTGAAGAACTCTCCCGTACTCTGAAAAATCTAGTTTTGGAACACTTCCAGTTATACAACACCCACATGAAAAATTACTGTTTAATGGAGATGCTGAAAATCAGCGCTATTAAGCACATTTAACAAAAATCTTGTTAGGAACATTGCTTTTCAATTGTAATTATTAATTTAATCATTAAATAATTTTCTATGACTTTAGGTATATGGTTATATTTTTCATTTTAGAGAAGTAACTGAATCAATAATTTTACAATAATTATGTACTTCTCTAATAATAATAACTGTACAATAATGTTTAAAAACCATTGAATTTGCTGTACCACTTTGGTGTTTTCCCTTACTGTTCTTATAAAGCATGAATGCAAGGGACATGTCTGAATCAAAGCTGTTAAGATTACATTACACATTTTGAACTTTGAAAACAGCTGTGACATTAAATATAGACAAAGCAAAAGTCCATTAAAAGAAACACTGTCAAAAAATATTACGTCAAGCGACATGAAAGGAAGTGCTGAAATTTTTAAGTTTCATTAAAATGGATATTGAATCCATTAAAACATATATGATTTGTGATTATCATAAATAAAACACATGGTCACTAAACTTGTTTGTAGCTTCTTGAAATCAAATGTAAATCTTTCAACAATTTTGAATGAATTCCAATGAAAAAGGGGTATTTTCATATTTGATTAGGTATAAAGACATGTTTTTAATTTCTGCAGAAGTACCAGCTAATTCATTAATTCTCAGTCAGGTAATCTGGACAGTTTCTTTTTTATAGAGACGTTTTGCCCTCTACCTGGGGGGCTTCATCAGTAAGGAGTTCCAGTAAACCATTTCCCCACCAAGCAGTAAACTCCTTAACTGGACCAACCAGTTTGCTGGAGCTAAAATGGTGTCTGGGGGCTGTCCTGCCCCACATCGACTCCTCCCAGGCAGGCAGACACAGTCAAAGTTGTTCAAGGCAACAAAGTTCAGTCATCCAGGCATCAAATCCAATAATTCTCAGTCAGGTCATCTGGACAAGAAAGTTCATGCTCAGTAATCCAGGTATCAAATCCGATAATTCTCAATCAGGTCATCTGGACAGTTTCTTTTTAGTAGAAACGTTTCACCCTCACTCCAGAGGGCTTCATCAGTCAGAGTAGTTCCAGTACACTGTTCCCCCACCAAGCCGTGACAACTTAAGTGGACCAACCAGTTTGCTGGAGCCAAAATGGTTTCTGGAGGCCGTCCTGTCCCTCATCAACTCCTCCCAGGCAGGCAGCCACAGCCAAAGTGGTTCAAGACAAGAAAGTTCATGCTCAGTAATCCAGGTATCAAATCCGATAATTCTCAATCAGGTCATCTGGACAGTTTATTTTTAGTAGAAACGTTTCACCCTCACTCCAGAGGGCTTCATCAGTCAGTTTCTTTTGTTACAGAGATGTTTACTAGCTAATGTGACCACAAGTTCTGTGTTTAAAGTAAACATATTATCAGAACATATTTGCTGCCAGACTTTTTTATTTTACAATTAAAGTGCTGTAGTATATAAAAAAGAAACCTAAAAAAAAAAACTTGAAATTATCAGAGCTTTACTCCTCTCTACCTATTTCCAGATTTTTTTATGTTTGTTGTTGTTTTCCCTGTGATGGACTTGCGACCCGTCCAGGGTGTTCCCCACCCTAGCGACCTGAAAAGAAAGAAGCGGGTAAAGCTAATGGATGGATGAAGGTTATTTTTTCTTTGTGAAATCAAATACTGAAGCTCCCCTGGTGGTCAGAAAAAAGAGCTCCTAGAGAAAACTGGGTAACTTAGAGATGTAAGATTTGGAATAAAAGCTTCAAAATATATATTTTTTATCAACATCTAGTTTAGCATCTCATATTATTGAAACGTTGTAAAGTAAGCCTTTTGTGTGCCTCAAAGTTTAAATAAAACCTTACTGAATTTTTGATGAATACTATGTTAAATCTGTAGAAAATTAATATTTGAGAAAAAAAGAGATGGTAGTGTGTGCACATTCTGGACCAGTGATTAAAGTGAAGTTTGTAGAGCTCCGCTCAAAGTAAAACCTGCCTGCTGGCTTACACTTTACATTTTTATCTCACTCCCTCACAAAGCAGCTGTGTACTCATGTCCATTTCTGCTTTTCTATGCTATCTTTACCTGCAACTTTTTCTTCTTATAACTTCATATTTTTCTTGTGCATCTCCCACCCCCCATTGTGTCTCAGCAGTAACAGGTGTTTGGTGATGCGGGGGGCCTAGATCTAAATGTTCTCATCAGTTCTACAGTCCAGCCCAACAGCTGATCTCAGCATCAGTCCACAGCCTGCTGCAGAGACCATAAACCCTTCCAGCTACTTTTATTCCTGACAACAATACAGATTGAGTTTTGTTCTAACAAAATGCTTCAGTGTTTGTTGGAAACTGGGGAGTCATCTATAGAGCCCAGTAAAGAACAACAGAGTCATTATGTGCCACAATAACTTTATATAGCTGTGGAAATATTGAGCTTAAGAGACTTCAGCAGTTAAAAAAAAAAAACAGATAAAAATAAATATATACTAATAAAAAATAAAGTGAAGAGTAGTGGAACAAATAAGGAATGGAAGTTAAGATCGTGATCTTAAATAACTCCACTTCGGTAACTATGCTAAAACAACATAGAAGATCATTGTTCCGAATTAAAAACTTTGGTCATCAAAAAGAGTGATACATGCAAAACGTAAAACACTGGAACATGGAAAGGTAGAGACATATGCACAAAAGTTTGTTCAAAAAATCTCCTGTAACTAGGTTAATGAAGGCCACATTATAGGACTCAGAGCATGTCCCATGGACAGAGGCAAATGCATCACATTCAGACTGGCTTTTATGCATTTATTGACAATACAAACATAAACTTTTTTAATCATTTGAGTTTTATTTATTTATGTATTATAATGTGTGCATTTCTCGCTCTTCTCTGTTTAATGATTTAAGACAGTAGCACAGAGGAGTAACTATAATAATAATGAATTTAATTTATAACGCACTTTTCATTGACAAAAATCTCAAAGTGCTACAAAGTGCAACAAAATCAAAGATCAAATAAAAACAAGTGATAAAATCAAGTAAAATCAATGATAATGTCAACTAAGGTGAAAGATAAAATCATGTGGAGGCAGAGTAGGCTCGCTTAAAAAGAAAAGTCTTTAAACCTTGTTTAAAGTCAACCAGTGACTGTGGAGCTCTCAGGTAGTCAGGGAGGGAGTACCATAGGCGGGGGCAGCCACACAGAATGCCCGGTCTCTCATGGTCCCTAATTTGGTTTGTGGAATGTGAAGGAGATTACTGTTCTGTGATCGTAGAGACCGGGTGGATGAATATGGTGCAAGAATGTCCTTTAGATAATCAGGTGAAGTTCCATGTAAGCATTGGTGTGTAATGAGAGCAGTTTTGTACTGAATTCTGTAGGTGACAGGAAGCCAATGGAGGTTATGGAGAATGGGTGTAATATGTTCAAATTTACGAGCTCTCAATAAAATCCTTGCTGCACTGTTTTGAATATATTGAAGTTTCTGAAGGTTTTTGCCAGGGATTCCAATAAACAGGGAGTTGCAGTAGTCGAGCCTGGAGGAGACAAAGGCATGGACGAGTTTCTCAGCATCAGAAAAAGTTAGAGATGGGCGAAGTCTGGAGATGTTTCGAAGATGGAAGAAGCAGGTTTTAAACAGATGCTTAATGTGATTTTCAAATGTAAGATGAGAGTCCATTTTTATTCCAAGATTTGTAACAGAGGTGGAGAGGGGGATGTCTTGTCCAGAAAAGGAAATTGTTGTTATAGTTGATGTTTGTACCTGGTGAGGGGTGCCAATCAGTATGGCCTCAGTCTTGGAGCAGTTTAATTGAAGAAAGTTCTGATTCATCCATGCCCTTATTTCCTCCAGGCAGGTAGAGAGGGCAGTGAGTGAAGATGGAGATGACAATGGGGATGATGATGATGCTCCAGTCATGATGTAAAGCTGTGTATCGTCAGCATAACAGTGAAAATAAATATTGAACTGATTAATAATTCGACCTAAAGGCAGCATGTAAAGGGAAAATAGCAGGGGCCCCAGAACTGACCCTTGAGGGGCACCACAGGAGACACAGACTGTCTGGGAAGTGGCATTGCCAAGACTAACACATTCCAGCCTATTGGAGAGGAAATATTTGAACCAGTCCAGGACAGTGTCACAGAGACCTACCTCCACATGAAGACGGTGGAGGAGGATACTATGGTCCACAGTGTCAAAAGCTGCAGTGAGGTCAAGGAGGACAAGGATGGAGGGAGAACCAGTGTCAGTAGCCAAGAGGACATCGTTGGTAACTCTCAGCAATGCAGTCTCAGTACTGTGAGCTGCACGGAAGCCAGACTGAAACTTCTCATACAGCGAGTGTTGTTGTGGACCTGCAGCTGAGCAGCAACTGCTTTTTCCAGCACTTTGGACAGAAATGGGAGGTGGGAAATTGGGTGGTAATTAGAAAGAATGTCGGGATCCAAATTAGATTTTTTCAGAAGAGGCCTAATGATGGCAGTTTTTAGAGGCAGTGGAACATGACCAGATTGTAGAGACTTATTTATTATTTGTGTGATTAATGGGCTTATTGCAGAGTGATTGGATTTTATGAGAGACGAGGGGAAGGGATCCAGGGCGCAGGATGAAGGCTTCATTTTCTTGATGATGGTCTCCACCTCACTCTGAACAACTTCATCAAAGCTGCTCAGGGACCCAGAATGCAGACGGGTAGATGGCAAACAAAGATCAGGGAGGTTGTGGAGCTGAAATCTGACTGTGTCAATTTTGTTTTTAAAGGATGAAAGGAACAGGTTGCATTTTTGAACTGAGTCCTCATGAGTTTGTTTAATGGGATTAAGCAGGTGAGTTATTGTGGAGAAGAGCTGCTTAGAGTTTCCAGCCTTCCAGGGCAGTTGTTGATGATGTTGGAATAATATCTGGAGCGTGCTTCTTTAAGAGAATAGGCATAGGCTTTCTGATGTTCTTTGTATGCCTGCTTATGTACAGAGAGACCAGATGATTAGTGGCCAAGATGGTGTAGTGGCAAAGGAACTGGACTTGGGACCCAAAGGACCCTGGTTCAAACCCCAGTCACGGCATAGTTTTGTGGTGTGTTTGAGCAGCACATCCAATCACTACTGCTCCCCGGTGCACTTTCTATAGCTGCCCGCTGCCACCCGGTGGTGATTGGGTTAAATGCAGAGTCAAATTTTGTCTTGTGTGGAAACATGCATAGATGACAAAAATATGACATTATTATTATTTTACACGTCTCTCAATAGCACGGCCAGTTGCCTTCATCTTGCGTAGCTCACCAGTGTGCCAGGGGGCTGAACGGGAGAAAGACACCAGTCTTGTTTTCAAGGGAGCATGGAGGTCCAGAAGCTCCTGGAGAGATTGGTTGTAGTAATCCACAGAGTCATTTGCAGATGAATGATTGACAGCAGTCAGGGAGTGAAGATCAGCGGACAGAACATCAGGGGAAATGTTTTTAAAGTCACAGAACTGGATAGGTCATTTTGGGTTTGAAGCAGGCGAAGTTGAAGGCACTTCCAGGGAGATGACACTGTGGTCCGAGACACCCAGGTCATATACAGATATGTTATTAATGAGTACAGTGTCTGTAATCACCAAATCCAGAGTACGCCCCCTGTTGTGCGTAGGGGCGTCAACATGTTGAGTGAGATAGAGAGAGTCCAAAAGAGACTTAAAATCTGTTGCCAGAGGGGAAGAGGAATTGTCCATGTGGATATTTAAATCGCCAAGAAAAATATTTTTCACAGGGGAGGTGCAGAAAAAAGTGAGGTCATGCATCTCTGAGTTAAATGAAACATGCAGTTTGGGAGGTCTATAAATCAATATAACGTTCATCAGAATGGGGGGCTTTGAGGTTGAAGGACAAACTTTCAAAAGAAGAAAAGTCCTGAGAAGCCATATGTGACTATTTTAAATTACTGTGGTAAATTACAGCCAGACCACCTGTCCACAACGGACAGTGCAGCGGGCTCTCTGCAGATAACTGTATCCAGAGGGACAAGCTTCATTCAGAGAACTGTACACATCTGGCTGATGCCAAGTTTCTGGAAGGCACATGAGGTCCAAGTTCTTCTCCAGAATGTGATCATGGATTAGACATGATTTGTTGGATAGTGATTGTACATTGAAAAGTTATATTTTAATACCAGTTGGAGTAGAAGCCTTTAGAACAGGTTTAAGCAGACTGAAGTCCACTCCACGTTTTCCTTGCCACTTCGTGCGCTGTGGACTACAAGGGACTACATATGCAACGTTCTGATGACGTAATTGAGGTGCGACACGTCTTGTAGACCAAACAGAAGGGATCGAGTCAGAGCCATCTTGCCGAGAATAAACATATGTGGCCAGCCACGAGAAATGTAGGAACAAGTCGGCACAGCTCTAACTGAGAAAAAATCAATAAACCTTCAACTTCTGAGAAATTAGTGAAAATCGTTTTTTTGCAAAATGTACCAGTTGAAGTTGTGAAGAAACCATCCCATGCTTTAAAAAACACTTTATAAGTGTTTAAACTGTTAAACTTTGTGTTAGAATTAAGTTTGTTTTCAGAGTAAAACCAAGCCGCAGTGATTTGCGTACTGGGGGGCGGGGACCCTCACAGCTGATTAACATGCGGGACTTGTTTGGCTGGTATCAGAGCTCTTCGGCCAATAACGTGCAGCTTTGAAAGAAGCACATGGCTACTTAACAGCTATAGATCACCCAGTGGACACAAGGAACAAGGAAAATAATAAAATAAAGCCGATCAAAGCGTCAGAGCGGTCAGCTGTTTTTCGACCGACCCGAGGGGAAAAAAAAAGAAGCCTTTACTGCGTGCGCAAGCAAATCAGTTTCCATCCTACATAATACATCCATCCATACGTCCATCCATCCATCCACTATCTTTATTTCATTAGACAAAGCAGACACGCGTAATCACCGCGCCATGCGCGCAGCCACTGCGGTAAAGTGAGCCTCTACTCGGCTCCGTGTCTGCAGCCATGGTGAGCGCATCGCGCAATCACACGCGTTGGTTTTACAAATCGCAGCAAAGAAACTAAAATTTAAAGCACGATAATGGTGCACCAATTATGCAGATTCAACTGGCCGTTTGAAAAGGTAAAATGTACAGTTAAGATCGGATGGATCAGCCGTTCTCACGCAGCTGTCAGCTGCTGTCAGCTGCTGTCATCATGATAAAAAAGCTGAATGGAGCAGCGTGTTTAATTAAAATAGCCTTGTTTTTCCCAGATAATTTTGCTCTAAAATGTTTTTGTTTATCTTTATGTAAGGTTATCTTTAGAATTTATTTTTCATGTTAATATATATTTGGTGAAACAAGAAATCTTTCTTTCTTTGAAATACATTATTTGGATGAATGGATGGATGGATGGATGGATGGAAACCGACCAGCCCACAAAAGCTTAATAAAAAAGACCTACAGCAAAGATAAGGCCTTTCTGCCCTGATGACACAAAAGTCATGTAGCACCAACACCTTTGTGACATCTAAAATAAGTCTGTGCAGGAGCTTGGTGTGTGTAAAGCCTTATTTTATTTTGTTTTCCCCCTGTCTAACCTTCTTAGATGCAACATAAGCATCTCCTGAGTTTACTCAACATCTTCAGCTATTATACAAACTTTTCCAGTGTCATCAACTTTATAAAGTGCATTCCTGTCCTGTAGGGGAGACCGGGTATGGTTGTAACACTTTTTGCTCCAGCACCTTTAACTCACAGAATTTTTGAGCTAGAGTTTTCAAACTTTTATACAAAATACCCACATTTGTTGACTACAAATGGCACCAATTCAAACCTCTGCAAGAATATCACAGACCTCATGAGTTCATGTCAAATACATGGTGGTCCTTTGTTACAACCACACTTGCTGGGGTAAGTTGTAACAATTAGACAAAATAAGCAAAAACAGAGGCCACACCATGTGATATGCTTCAAAAAGAGGTTTACTGAATTAAAAGAACAATACAAGAACAAAATGTCTCTCTCTCTTTCTGTGACTGACCATAACTCAAATACAGGTGGTCCCCGACTTACGAGCACATCGACTTACAACGTTCCGGACTTACGAGCTGACTAACGAATAGTAAAGTTGTACAGAACATACAGAAAATACAGCACTGGAATGTGTTTTTAGATGAAAGTGTGTTAGCTATTGTAAACAAAGTTCTGTGCATGTTTATGAACCATGTTTGTGTTGAAAAATGGGTTCGTAGTAGCGCTAGCATACATTTTCCAACTTAGTCGGGGACCACCTGTATACTATTTGTGTGTGCATGTGTGTAAATTATTCTACTAGAACAATCTTCCTTAACATGTAGACCTATAATGCCTAAATATAGTATAATGCCATATAAGGCCTAAATAATGTGCACAACCCACCCCAACCCTGTCAGCCATGTTTAGCTAGCTGTAGTAGCATAGTGGTTTGAAATTAGCACAGGAAAATGCATCACATTTTGCCTGAGAAATTACACTTTCATCTAATGTAAGTTATATGGTTTTATCTGCAACAGTATAAGTACTAAACAAAATATAGTCATGGTCAAAAAATTTACTTTCTTACCTCAAAATCAGTTTTTTCTCCTTAGTATCTGCATGTACCTGTTTCCAGACTTGACAATGACAATATGGTATTGTGGAGGAAGCGGGTAAACACTGAAATGATCATGTGAATCCTATCATATCCCTGATTGGTGGAACTGGTGGTGTTACAACTCTCCCCATGTTACAACTATACCCGGTCTCCCCTACCTTTAACACCATTTTTATTATACTTTTACTGCTGTTAATATCATAATTTTTACCATTGGTGTGTGATACTGTTCATTAAATTTTTAAACCTCTTTTATGTTGTGTGTGTGAAGCACCTTGATAACAGTTTATCTGTTTTTTTTTTCATTCAAGCTTTATTTATACAGGCTAGCCTCGTTGAGCCACGGGGACTCATTTACAAGAGGGACCTGTCTCACTCACACCTAGGGTCAATTTTAGAGTTACCAATCAGCCTTACATGCATGTTTTTGGACTGTGGGAGGAAACCGGAGCACCCGGAGAAAACCCACGCATGCACGGAGAGAACATGCAAACTCCACCCAGAAAGGCCCCCAGACCGGGATTTGAACCGGGGACCCTTTTAACTGTGCTATATAAATAAAATTGACTTGACTTGACTACTGTAGTTGTGACCCTTATTTTTTGGGGTGGGCTGTAACAAAACAATTAACATTATTAATGTGTAAAACATGTCACAATAACATAAAATACAATTCTTTGTATTAATGTTGTTTTTTTAAAGATCAAAAGGAAGTTTGCCAGTAGGAGTGTAGGAAAAAATAGATTTTTTAAAGAAAGACTCTGGATTCTTAGTCCTGGCGATTCAGAATCAATTCTAAATGCTCCAAAATCAATTTTTAAACATGTTTAATTTTACCCTGATGCATGCTCAATAATCCAGGTACAAAAATCTAAAAAAGCTAAGTCTGGTATTCAGCTCAGTCTTAACACCCTCTCACAGTGGATGAACCAGTTTGCTGATGACAGCCGAAACCAGCTGCTCACATGATGGAGGACCATCAGCCTAACAATGGATCGTTAGCACCCTGATGGTTGTTTGCTATTCACAGAGGGCTGAGTGATACCAGCAATGACAGCATTATTGTCCCCCTCTTATAATGCTTGAGTTAAAGGTTACTACACTTTGGTAGGCTGAAGTCTGTTTTTGTCTGTATATTTTGAATTATTTGTATGTGATGGACTGGAGACCTGTCCAGGTGTCCCACGCCTCTCGCACAGTGATGACTGGACATGGACACCAGTGAGCCCCATGACTCTTAAAGGAAGAAGTGGTTAAAGATGATGGATGGATGAATTATTTGTTCCTATATTTTTATTTTATTGTTTTAGAGGAATCCAGGCAACTAAGCTAACCTAATACAGTACTGGTAATTCAAGTTACAGCATTTAATGCATTCCTGTATTATTTGTTTGTATTTTTGGTATGAATATCAAATGATTCAAAAACTTTGATAAAGTACAGAACCTACAATTATTGTTTTAAATAAATGTTCTATTTGTTTACATTGTTGTTAATGTTT
>JBBPBX010049879.1:13439-25187 GCA_038048925.1 Garcialebias charrua | reverse complement strand
CGCGTGAAGCAGCAGACAGCTTAGCGTGACCGGAGGACTACTGGTTAGTTACCTTGTAAATGAAGAGGAACTGAATCAAGAACTAATGTGCAGTTACAAAGACAACCAAAGAGGAACTAATCAGGAGCTAATGTGTAGTGAACCAATATGTTTTTAAAAGAAAAAAAACAATAAAGCCAGTAATCACTAAGAAACAGGTTTTTGACATTTATGAGCTGTGACCTCACTGGTGCAGGGTTTATTCAGAACCCACATGGAGAATTTCTCCTCTGTTTCTGTGGTAACAAACCAGTAGTCCCTTAGACTTGACTGTGTGTTCCCCAGTAAGAACTGGTTAACTACCCATTAATTATTTATTACTTCCTCTTCATTTACAAGGTAACAAACCAGTAGTCCCATAATAAGGCTTGGCTGTTCCCCAGTAAGGGAAACACACAGCCAGCACAGGTAAGTAACTACCCATTAGCTCCTGATTTGTTCCTGAAGCGTTCCTTAGTAGTTAAGCAAATTTTCTGTACCTTATTGTAAAGTGTTACCGAGGTTTCTACCTCATGAGGGAGTTTTTCCTTTTCACTGTTGCCTTCTTGCTTGCTCAATATGAGAGTTATGTGATGGAGTTAAACTCAAAGCAGTCTGCTCCTCAGACAATTAATGTTATTAACTTACTCTTTGTGTTCATGAATGTTTCTGTTCAGTGCCCTGAGATGACTTCTGTTGTGACTTGGGACTAGAGAAATGAACTGAATTGCATTTTATTTTGTTGTTGTTTTGTTCATTTCTGGTTTAAAAACACTGATTGAATAAAGTTTATTTTCCAACACAACTCCTCATGACTCGTTTGTCTTGATTTTAAATCAACAGGTCAATTTGAGCTCGAACAAAATGTGTCTCAAGTTCATTTATAAACATCACTCCTTGAAAAGAAAAAAATATTTCTAAAACATCTATTTTATGTTTAGCCATTTTTTTCTGTATAGATTTTTGCCAGTGGACATAAAGAAACATGCATTTTTTTTTCTTATTTTTAAAGACTGATTCATTCCCAGACGGTGAGAGGTAAAGAGCATTATTGCACTAAATAGTGATTGAAATGGTTAATAATGGAGTTAATCAGAGTCAGAGTCAGAGAGTCAGAGTAAGAGAGTCTTTATTGTCATTTGCACCGCATGTGGTACATGTGATGAAAACGAGATTATGTACACGAGGTCCCAGTTACATCCAACAACAAATGAAAGAGAAAAACAGTAATAACATCTAGAACTAACTAAGAAAAACATCAACTAGTAATACACTAAGCCTAATATAGTGGGAATAAACAGCAGCACGAACATGAGTTTGTATGAGCAGATGGTCACAGATGAACACAGATGAACACAGCAACAAGAAAACAGATCAGCATCAGTATGATGTGATATTTTGCAGTGTTTATTTTTTATTTTATTTTTATTTATTCATGAGTCTAACAGCCTCAGGGTAGAAGCTGTTCCTCAGTCTAGTGGTTCTACACTTGATGCTCCTCAACCTCCGTCCTGAGGGGAGTGGGGCAAAGAGTGAGTGTGCTGGATGAGTGAGGTCTTTCATGATGCAGGTGGCTCTTTTCCTGCATCTGGAGGTATAAATGTCTGTGATGGTGGGGAGACTGACTCCAACAGACTTCTGTGCAGCCTTCACCACTCTCTGTAGAGCTTTCCTCTCTGCAACTGTGCAGCCTCCATGCCACACGTTGATGCTGGAGCACAGGATGCTCTCCACTGCACACCTGTAGAACGAGGTGAGAACTGGGCTGCTCAGACCAGCTCGTCTCAGCCGTCTGAGGAAGTAGAGTCTCTGATGACCTTTCTTGATCAGGCTGGTGGTGTTGTTGCTCCAGCTGAGGTTATCATTCATGTGTACACCCAAGTATTTGTAGCTGGAGACCACTTCCACTGCAGACCCACCTATTTTCAGTGGGGCGTGGGTGTGTTTGTTCCTTCTGAAGTCCACAATCATCTCCTTTGTCTTCTTCACATTCATGTGAAGATTATTCTCTTTGCACCAGCTCTCCAGGTGTTCCACCTCCTGTCTGTAGCTGGACTCATCATTGTTTGTGATGCATCCCACCACCGCTGTATCATCTGCAAACTTAACAATATGACAGCCTGGAAGTGTGGCTGTACAATCATATGTGAGCAGAGTGAACAGAAGGGGGCTCAGCACACATCCCTGAGGAGAGCCAGTGCTGAGGGTTATGGTGGAGGAGGAGAAGTTGTGGATCTTCACGGACTGTGGTCTGTCTGTTAAGAAGTCTAGTACCCAGTTACAAATAGAGGGGCTTAGTCCAAGTGTAGATAGTTTGTCTATCAGAGTTTGGGGGATCATGGTGTTGAAGGCAGATGTGAAGTCCACAAAGAGCAGACGCACGTATGAGTCCTTCTGATCCAGGTGGGTGAGAGCAGTGTGGACCACGGAAGAAATGGCGTCCTCTGTTGATCGGTTCTCACGGTATGCGTATTGATGAGGGTCCTCATTGATGTTGACGGTTGCCTTGATGTGGGACATGACCAGTTTCTCAAAACATTTAGCGACTATCGGGGTGAGGGCCACCGGTCTATAGTCATTCAGACCAGTCACTGTGGAGCTCTTTGGGACTGGGATGATGGTCGCGGTCTTCAGGCAGGTGGGAACTGACTCCAGTGCAAGTGAGGTGGTGAAGATGTCAGCCAGCACCTCACAGAGCTGGTCCGCACATTCCTTCAGAACTTTCCCTGGGATGTTGTCTGGTCCGGTTGCTTTATGAGGATTAATCTTTCTGAGACTGCCTCTCAAAAAATAATAATAATAATAACCAGAAACCAAAATGTTTTGGGCGATTATTTATGTTTTCTGATCCTATAGCATGACTAAACATTCCCCGGGTCAAATTGAGCAGGAACATCAAGGCTGTTCCCCAGAAACAAACACAGGGGGTTAAATAAGGTGCGGTGTCAGTTTCATCTGATGAGCAACTTCTCTTTTTAAAATGTGATGTGAAAACTGACAAAATATTCTTCTTCATTTAGTAAAAGAGGATGTTGGATTTTTTAAAGTATAATTTGCTCTTTGAGATGTGAGATTCAGTCTTTAAGGCTTAACAAAGTGTGATTTACTCACAAAATCATCAAGTTTAAAATGATTACACAGAGAGCAAAAACGACAGATCCTACAGAGCCCTGGAGGGGACGTGGGGGATTTTTTTTTTCTTTTGCAGTCCTTCGCAATAGTTTTGCGTTGAGTGATGTTGGATTTTACAGCTTTTTATACCTTTATATATCTTTTTACAAGCTTTGGAATGTCACTGATGATGCATTTTATACAATGTGTGTGCGTGTCTTTATTTATTATATATTACAGGCCTATATGCATTTTAAAGTGTTTACTGATTACTTTATGCTTTACATATAATATCACGCTAAGGTTAATCTCACATGTTCACATTTGATTTAATTCATATACATTCAGATTGAAGCAAATCACAGGTAAGACAATAACATAAATGCAGTTAAAGTACAACACTTATATACTTTATACTTAACAATTAGTCTTTTGATACACACACTAATAATAGTTAATGATTACACAGCAAAGAATATATTTTAATGTAGACCGTTAGAGCCAAAGTGAACAGTTCATATTATGTGATCCTCTAGTTAAAACAACCTTCATAAACTATTTCTTATCACGGAGGAATGTGCGTCTCCAGTCTAAACAGTCTTCAGGTTACCATGGTGACGGGGGCTGGTCATGAGTGGCTAACGCAGGGTGTCACTCAAACATCGAAACCAATTGAAAGTCGGTCCGCCTCGGAGGAGGTGGGACTCTATAAAAATACTGAGCTGACGACAGCTCGGTGATCAAAGCTCAGGATGACTCACGTTTAAGGTTCGTCTGACTTTGCTCCTCAGAAATGCATTTCTGAATATGTAAATCTGCATACTTTAATTTCTGCTCAATTAAATATTTTTATAATAAGGTGAAGTCTCCTGGAATTTTGTGCTCGGATCATTTGAACACAGAAAAAATCCCTTCAATACTTTTGTTGGGGGACCCTGTGTACACAATTTTGTTCTACCACATGTGGTGGAACGACAAATAAAGAATCTTGAATCTTTGAATCCTTGAATGAACTTTGATTCTTTAAAAGAAAGTTACAGTACTTCTGAAACACAAGTGCCACTTTGTTCTTTTTATTAAATGGTGAGAAAATTCTTGATTTGTTACCATGCAGAAATATACTGAGAAAAATTATGATACATGGTGCTGCTTTGACAAATGCTCTGGAAATATATCTAAAATATTATAACGGTGGTCAGACCAAGCTCATTAGCCTGGTAATTTGTTGACGTCCATAAGAGAACCATTGCTCCTCGGAGGGACAGACTGAACAGCTGACTGAAATCAGACTGTCTGCGTCGTCGGCTTGAATGAGGAAGCCCTGAATCTACAGAGCATGAACATGAAACATCCAACTTAAAACTAATATTACCACTGCAGCACACACTGGATATCCTTATATTTAAGGCTGATTTCAAAACAAAAACTCCATTAATTCATGTCATCTGGACCAGTTTCTTTGAGGGAGGAACCTTGTTGTCTGTGAGGTAACACTACATACAGTACAGTATTGCGAGGGAATGCAAAACTATTGCGAGGGAACGCAAACGTTTTTTTTTTTTTATCCCCCATGTCCCCTCCGGGGCTCCGTAAGATCCCAACTAAAAACAGCTGAAGTTTATGAAGATATTCTTAGAATCCTCTGAACCTCAATGACCTGATCTTAAACATACGTCTGAGCAAAGTCAACAACAAAAAGTAAAATAAAATGAAGCATTCAGATCCTTTTTACTGTTAAAAAATATCTATTCACAGAAAGCTCCCAGGTGGGAGGTTGGATGACTCTTCTTAATGTGAAACAACAAACTTAACCACTAAAAACTAATCCTGATGATAAATAATAAATCATAATCAATTAAAACTGGTCTAAATCTACTTATTGTCATTTATAATGTAGCTTAAATCAAAAATGTGGTGTGACAACAAACCAATGAGCTTGATCAAGAATAAATAAATGTCTGAACTGCTTACCAACAGATTCCACAGGAGCAACAAGAACGAATAAAAGAGAACCAGCAGAACCAGCAGAGCTGCAACAAACCATCTGAAGAAATTCTCTGTTAAAAGTTATGAAAGTAAATTTGTGAAACTACTCCAAAGTTGCCAAAGACGACCCATCTGAAACAAAATGAGGCAATACCATAGCGAAGGAGATGCAGACAGTTGTGCTCATATGAAACAGTAACATCATGTCACAGTTGACAAGGAGTGTTTAAATAGTCTCTGTTGTAAGACGAGCAACAATCTTCTTGAAGCAAAAAGTGAAAAATCACAAAACATGAGTTAGGTTTTCTTCACTTGAGTGTAGAGATCCTGTGGACTGTCTACAGCCTGTGTTGGACTGTTTTCTGGTTTGGACACTTTGACCGCATCGTACGTCGTCTCCACATGTTCCCCGTCCTTCACTGAGACTGAGGGCACGTTGTTACTGTTCTTGATGAACTTCACTTCTCCATAATGGAGTTCATCTGTTTTATCAGCTTCGTTTCGAGTGACAACCTTCTCCTCTGTTTGATTCTGTGAGCAAAAAAAAAAGTCTCACTTCCGTCTTGATGCTGACACAGATCTTCAGATCGAATCACTGTTCAACCTTTACCTACCTGAGTCTGCGCCGGTGGAGCTCGACGTTTGGACTTAAAGTACCTGGAAGACATCAGATAAAAGGCAAACACTGATATGAAGCAAACATTAGAAGATCGATAAAACCACATGCGCAAGATACCTGGAAAACCTGAGATTTGATTTTGATCTGAGGTTCTGGATCTTCTCTGTGATTTCAAAGCTTTAATTTTTGTTACTTACCAAATAAGAACAGCCAGGACGATGAGCATGATGATTCCTACTGGAATTACCACCCAGAGAAGCTCATTCAGCGGATCAACTAGCAAGAAATAAGATGTAAGTATTCACAGCCAAACAGTGGCGGTTCCTAAAGTCAAAGCAGGAAACAATTTACCTTTGAGACTGATCACTGATGATGAGCCATTACCCAGATAATTCAGAGCCACACAATAAAACTCTCCTCCCTCAGAGACATTGAAGCTGTAAACCTGACCCACAGAAACTTTGATGAATCCCTCTGAGGTGTTCCTAAACCAGGTGAAGTTTCTAACAGGAGGCTTGGCTCTGCTGGAGCAGCTCAGCTCCACCCAGCTACCTGCTGACACCACACCTGATGGACTGATGGATGCTGAGGTGTCTTTAGGAGCATCTGAGGAGAACAGGTCACACATTAACTTCATTCATCAGAACCAGCTGAACCGTGACGGGTCGACAGGATCACTTACAGGTAGGGCTTTAACAGAGTACTCGACAGATCGAGTCCTAGGACTTCTATCAAGGTTTTTAATTTCACGTCGAGTACTCGTAGTGACGTCATTACAACACAGTCACACCACTAAATCAACTCCCAGCTTGTAGCACGTTGAGAACCCTATTGTGAGTTAAACGCAACCAAGCCACTTTGAGCTGAGCAACTGAAAACAGTCAAACTTTAATAACACACAAGAGGCAGGTCTATATCACAGACCATCTCACTCATGGTGTGGCCAGAACACTAACGTACCGCATCAGACCTGGCTGCAGAAACAATTCAAAGGTGGGGCATTCTATTTTTTCAAGGGGGCATATTTTTTTCAACAAACATTTTATTTGCTTCAAGTTGAACAGCGGCTCTGTGACCACTCCTAATACAGTGCTGTGAAGAAACAATCTCAATAAAATCACAAAATCTAAACAAAAAAAAGAAGAAAAAAAAAGAACAAGACAACCCAACCTGTAGTGCTGTGTTCATTCAATTAAAAGTCAAACATAAACATACAGTGATAAAAATAAGCACTAGTGTCAGGCTGAACACTGTGACTGAAGTGAACATTCATGCTAGGAGGTTTAACTACAACAACTGGGGAGCACAAGGAGCAAAACAAAGAAGTTTTACTCTTCTGCCTGCAAGAAACACCATTTTATGTGTGAGGGAGGCGGGGTGGGGGAAACTAGAAAGGGGTTTACTCCACCTTTAGTAGAGTGGCAGGCGGCGTTTGTGTAGTGTGTGAAACCTTCTTAAAACACTGTCCTTCCATTCATTCCTAAATTTCCGAGTCAAGTCCTTCGTCACTCACGTTTCTTCCGACTGGCTGAGCACTGCTCGGTTCTGCTCCTTGTGCTCCCTAGCTGCTGTAGCTAACCCTCCTAGCATGAATGTTTACTCCAGAGTTGACTTCAGTGCTTACGTTTCCAACTGAAATGGATGGTGCCGCTTCCTGTCCACTCATTTATTCCACTGTCAGTGTCATTCGTTGTCCTCTTGTTTTTTTGGGAAAAAAGTCAGAATATCCATGATACACGGACAATGGTGAGCGTGGTTGTTTCTGTTTGAAAACAACTAGTTTGCGCATTAACACTAGAAGTCCCAGAGAAGGGTCATTCAACATTTCTACCTTTGGAACCCAGAGACGGGTCGAGTGACCCGAAGGATTTTAGCTAACATCCTATAATGAGCTGTTAACAGGCGCTTTTGTTTTGTAAATAAGGCCATTACTGGCGCACCACAGGAGGGGGCACACTAATTTGACTAAGGCTGCGCTTTTTTGCGCAAGTGAACTTGGCTTCTAAATCCCCCGGTCCCTTTCAGTGGGCTACATATGTTGGTCCGTCACTTGACCTCAGGTCATGTGACCTATGTTGGTCCGTCAGTTGACTTCATGTTGTGTGACCTGTGCTGGTCCGTCACTTGACCTTAGGTCATGTGACCTGTGTTAGTCCGTCAGTTGACCTCAGGTCAAGTGACCCGTGTTGGTCCGTCAGTTCACCTCATGTCGTGTGACCAGTGTCGGTCCGTCAGTTGACCTCATGCCGTGTGACCTGTGTCTGTCCGTCACTTGACCTCAGGTCATGTGACCTGTGTCGGTCAGTCAGTTGACCTCAGGTCATGTGACCTGTGTCGGTCGTCAGTTGACCTTAGGTCATGTGACCTGTGTTGGTCCGTCACTTGACCTCAGGTCATGTGACCTGTGTCGGTCAGTCAGTTGACCTCAGGTCATGTGACCTGTGTCGGTCCATCAGTTGACCTCAGGTCATGTGACCTGTGTCGGTCCCTCAGTTGACCTCATGTCATGTGACCTGTGTTGGTCCGTCAGTTGACTTCATGTTGTGTGACCTGTGCTGGTCCGTCACTTGACCTTAGGTCATGTGACCTGTGTTGGTCCGTCACTTGACCTCAGGTCATGTGACCTGTGTTGGTCCGTCAGTTCACCTCAGGTCATGTGACCTGTGTTGGTCCGTCAGTTCACCTCAGGTCATGTGACCTGTGTCAGTCCGTCACTTGACCTCAGGTCATGTGACCTGTGTCGGTCAGTCAGTTGACCTCAGGTCATGTGACCTGTGTCTGTCCGTCAGTTGACCTCAGGTCATGTGACCTGTGTCGGTCCGTCAGTTGACCTTAGGTCATGTGACCTGTGTTGGTCCGTCACTTGACCTCAGGTCATGTGACCTGTGTCGGTCAGTCAGTTGACCTCATGCCATGTGACCTGTGTCGGTCAGTCAGTTGACCTCAGGTCATGTGACCTGTGTCGGTCCATCAGTTGACCTCAGGTCATGTGACCTGTGTCGGTCCCTCAGTTGACCTCATGTCATGTGACCTGTGTTGGTCCGTCAGTTGACTTCATGTTGTGTGACCTGTGCTGGTCCGTCACTTGACCTTAGGTCATGTGACCTGTGTTGGTCCGTCACTTGACCTCAGGTCATGTGACCTGTGTTGGTCCGTCAGTTCACCTCAGGTCATGTGACATGTGTCAGTCCGTCACTTGACCTCAGGTCATGTGACCTGTGTCGGTCAGTCAGTTAACCTCAGGTCATGTGACCTGTGTCGGTCCATCAGTTGACCTCAGGTCATGTGACCTGTGTTGGTACGTTAGTTGACCTCATGCCGTGTGACCTGTGTCAGTCCGTCATGACCTGTGTCAGTCCGTCAGTTGACCTCATGTCGAGTGACCAGTGTCGGTCCATCAGTTGACTTCATGTCGTGTGACCTATGTCGGTCCGTCAGTTGACCTCAGGTCATGTGACCTGTGTCATTTTGTCAGTTGACCTCAGGTCATGTGACCTGTGTTGGTCCGTCACTTGACTTCATGTTGTGTGACCTGTGCTGGTCCGTCACTTGACCTCAGGTCATGTGACCTGTGTTGGTCCGTCACTTGACCTCAGGTCATGTGACCTGTGTTGGTCCGTCAGTTCACCTCAGGTCATGTGACCTGTGTCAGTCCGTCACTTGACCTCAGGTCATGTGACCTGTGTCGGTCAGTCAGTTGACCTCAGGTCATGTGACCTGTGTCTGTCCGTCAGTTGACCTCAGGTCATGTGACCTGTGTCGGTCCGTCAGTTGACCTTAGGTCATGTGACCTGTGTTGGTCCGTCACTTGACCTCAGGTCATGTGACCTGTGTCGGTCAGTCAGTTGACCTCATGCCATGTGACCTGTGTCGGTCAGTCAGTTGACCTCAGGTCATGTGACCTGTGTCGGTCCATCAGTTGACCTCAGGTCATGTGACCTGTGTCGGTCCCTCAGTTGACCTCATGTCATGTGACCTGTGTTGGTCCGTCAGTTGACTTCATGTTGTGTGACCTGTGCTGGTCCGTCACTTGACCTTAGGTCATGTGACCTGTGTTGGTCCGTCACTTGACCTCAGGTCATGTGACCTGTGTTGGTCCGTCAGTTCACCTCAGGTCATGTGACATGTGTCAGTCCGTCACTTGACCTCAGGTCATGTGACCTGTGTCGGTCAGTCAGTTAACCTCAGGTCATGTGACCTGTGTCGGTCCATCAGTTGACCTCAGGTCATGTGACCTGTGTTGGTACGTTAGTTGACCTCATGCCGTGTGACCTGTGTCAGTCCGTCATGACCTGTGTCAGTCCGTCAGTTGACCTCATGTCGAGTGACCAGTGTCGGTCCATCAGTTGACTTCATGTCGTGTGACCTATGTCGGTCCGTCAGTTGACCTCAGGTCATGTGACCTGTGTCATTTTGTCAGTTGACCTCAGGTCATGTGACCTGTGTTGGTCCGTCACTTGACTTCATGTTGTGTGACCTGTGCTGGTCCGTCACTTGACCTCAGGTCATGTGACCTGTGTTGGTCCGTCACTTGACCTCAGGTCATGTGACCTGTGTTGGTCCGTCAGTTCACCTCAGGTCATGTGACCTGTGTCAGTCCGTCACTTGACCTCAGGTCATGTGACCTGTGTCGGTCAGTCAGTTGACCTCAGGTCATGTGACCTGTGTCTGTCCGTCAGTTGACCTCAGGTCATGTGACCTGTGTTGGTACGTTAGTTGACCTCATGCCGTGTGACCTGTGTCAGTCCGTCAGTTGACCTCATGTCGAGTGACCAATGTCGGTCCATCAGTTGACTTCATGTCGTGTGACCTATGTCGGTCCGTCAGTTGACCTCAGGTCATGTGACCTGTGTCATTTTGTCAGTTGACCTCAGGTCATGTGACCTGTGTTGGTCCGTCACTTGACTTCATGTTGTGTGACCTGTGCTGGTCCGTCACTTGACCTCAGGTCATGTGACCTGTGTTGGTCCGTCACTTGACCTCAGGTCATGTGACCTGTGTTGGTCCGTCAGTTCACCTCAGGTCATGTGACCTGTGTCAGTCCGTCACTTGACCTCAGGTCATGTGACCTGTGTCGGTCAGTCAGTTGACCTCAGGTCATGTGACCTGTGTCTGTCCGTCAGTTGACCTCAGGTCATGTGACCTATGCTGGTACGTCAGTTGACCTCATGCCGTGTGACCTGTGTCGGTCCGTCTGTTGACCTCATGTCGAGTGACCAGTGTCGGTCCGTCAGTTGACTTCATGTCGAGTGACCAGTGTCGGTCCGTCAGTTGACTTCATGTCGAGTGACCAGTGTCGGTCCGTCAGTTGACTTCATGTCATGTGACCTGTGTCTGTCCGTCAGGTGACAGACAACAATAGGTCAAGCATGTTTTAGAACACAGCAATGGGCCACCTGCATGTGCCGGCACGCACCGTATATACATGCGCCAAGGACAAGGAGAGAGACTACTGGTAAGCAAAATAATTTATTTGACAGAACATCAAAGTTACAGGATAGTCAGCACAGCAGAATGAGACAATTTCATGCATAAAACTGTTCTGGAGCAGACAAAGCTTTCCGTTCAGTGGATGTCCCAAAATGTTCAACTGTGAGATAACTTCAGGGTTTGTTATGTGTGAATTCAGGTCAGGGCCTCTCTTCCAACTCAGGGGGGAAGTGCAAGCAGAGTCTTACTTACCTGGTGGAAACATTGGAATGCAGTTTGTGCAGTCTGGTGTGGTGGGGGTGTCTGAGTTGTGTGCACGCATATTTATAACAAAAGGCAGTTAATGGCCCACTAATGTGGACCCATTAATGGTTGGTTTGGACTAAGGGTCTTTTGACCCTCTTTCAGGACTTCTGGGGGGAGGTCGAAAATCCTGGGACTTCTAGTGTTAAGTCAGTGACCCGCCCCCCTCGAACTGTAGTTGGCTAGAATGTTGCCTTGGCTTCATTGATTGGTTGAATTGTATGACTGACAAACAGAGATAGGAAAAATAGAAAGATGTACACTCGGAGATTAAAAACAAA
>JBBPBX010049879.1:0-13276 GCA_038048925.1 Garcialebias charrua | reverse complement strand
ATATCACAGACGTCCATCTCACTCATGGTGTGGCCAGAACACTAACATGCCGCTAAGCATTATGGGAAAGACATAACACATCCACTCCCCAACTTCCTGTTTGGAGCTCTGTGACCACCGTAGATTGTGACAGTAGGGGGCGGTGTTGCATTGCAGGTCACACCGGGTCCAACTGCCCCACTGTTTTTAGTTTCGTTTTTGACGTGCCGAACGTTTCATTAACTTTTGCAGCTCAATAATAAATAAATAGTTTTGTTTTTCCTGTGACTTATCTGCAGTATGATAAATGATAATAGCATAATATTTGCTCCCAATGTTTTGTTGGTCTTTTTTTGTAAATAATGACGTTTTTATGCCATTTTTATTTATTTATTTATTTATTTTGCATCTTAAGATCCTATGACGTACTCGAGTTTTTTTATGTTAATGTCGGTTTTAAAAATTATGTACTTGTTCAAACCCTACTTACAGGAAACACTGAGAGTCAGATTAGTTTCTGCTGTCTTGTTACGTTTCCCTCCATCCACAGAATATCTGACAGAACATGTGATGTTGTCTCCATCATGTTTGTCTGACAGAGTGATGTTCTTCTGGATTTTAGTTGTGAACGTTCCATCTGGGTTCTTCTCTGTTCTCTGAGAGTCTTGTTGGAGACTCCAGGTGAGTTCAGGAGACGGGTTTGAACAGGGACTTCGAGCTGAGCAGGTGATGGAGACAGACTCCGCCTCCTTCAGATCACCTGAGACTTCAATTCTGGAACTACCTGGCATTTCACATCAGACACAAATAACAAAGACAATTAAAATAACAGCTAGGTTTTCTGTGGGGGAAAAAGCTAGACATGATGTTGTCTATCTTTGTGAAGGGACATTTGTAGCCTACGTTGTTCACCTTTGGAAAAAAACCTGCACCAAACATTGCACTAAAAACGCAAATCTTTAAAGACACAGAAACCAGAAGAAACAAAAACTTTACCTGCAACATCAAGAAAGATCACTGATGATGAGCCATTACCCAGATCATTTGAGGCCACACAGTAAAACTCTCCATCAACAGAGGCATTGAAGCTGTAAACCTGATCCACAGAAACTTTCACAGGTCCATCTCTACAGACCCTGAACCAGGTGAAGGTTCTGACAGGAGGCTTGGCTCTGCTGGAGCAGCTCAGCTCCACCCAGCTACCTGCTGACACCACACCTGATGGACTGATGGATGCTGAGGTGTCTTTAGGAGCATCTGAGGAGAACAGGTCACACATTAACTTCATTCATCAGAACCATCTGAACCGTGACGGGTCGACAGGATCACTTACAGGAAACACTGAGAGTCAGATTTGTTTCTGCTGTCTTCTTACGTTTCCCTCCATCCACAGGATATCTGACAGAACATGTGATGTTGTCTCCATCATGTTTGTCTGACAGAGTGATGTTCTTCTGGATTTTAGTTGTAAACGTTCCATCTGGGTTCTTCTCTGTTCTCTGAGAGTCTTGTTGGAGACTCCAGGTGAGTTCAGGAGGTGAGTCTGGACAGGGAGTCTGAGCTGAGCAGGTGATGGAGACAGACTCCGCCTCCTTCAGATCATCTGAGACTGTAATGCTGGGACTCCAGGCAGAATCTGGATTTCACAGCAAACACTCATTTAAACATCAGAACAGATTCAATACAACTTGTCAAACTGTTTCATTCATTCATTTCCTGTTACTACTTAATCCTGTTCACTTAGGCAAGACTGAACAGGTGACAGGTAAGATACACACCAGACAGGTCACCAGTTCATGCAACAATACACTGAGCATGCAAATACATGGTAACAATCTTGTATATGATAGCTTTAAAAAATGTCTGATTGTCTGATTTTGATGTCAGGTCCATCGGTCAAATAGCAGAATTAATTTTTTTCATTGAAAACTAAGTGAATTCCTGCTTTAGTTTCCTACCGCTCCATCAGAGGTGTAACAGTGAAGTGTAGTAAACTGTTTTCCCTCCATCCACAGGATATCTGACAGAACATGTGATGTTGTCTCCATCATTTTAGATGAATTACCAAAAAACCTATGAAACTAACTCAATGTAATTACCTTGTACTTTTTAAATAGAAAAAATACAATTTGTAGTCAGGACAACTATTTGTTTGATTCTTAAAAAACTGAACTACAACAGAAATGATCATTTTTATTAGAAAGGAAAATTGATCAGATTACACCTCCAAGAGTTAGGTCAGTTCAAAACATCTTAAAAGTTTATCTGATAAATAGTTAGAATAATTACTTTTGAGAATGAGGAGTGGCTTAAAAAAGTTCCATTTTACGACTTTTCCGTTTTTGATGTAAAATTCAGTACACACACAAACGTTCTAATTATTGTACGATAATGATCATTTTTAGAACAGTTGATGTTTGTGTCTAAAGGTTGTTGAAGCTGTAACGAGTTTTTTTGAGAGTTGAGGAGAAAATTCTTACCTTTAACTGATATTTGAAGAGAATCAGCACAAGCTGAAGCCGTGAAGTCTCCGTTCTCAATTCTGAAGAAGTATTTGTCTGAATAACTTGTGTTTAAATCAGGAAACAGAGTGGTGCAGTCTTTGTCCTTCAGGTTTCCAGTGATGCTCAATTTGTAGATGTTAACTGATCACTGTGAAAAATGTTGTTGCTTGGAGCGTCCCACCAATTTTTCTTCCAAACTCCATAGATTGTTTTGCTGCTGTCATATCTTTGATCTGTTGTGTTATATCTACATGGGATTAGCAAACAAGATCCACTCAGAGCTTCCATCATCCCTGGTGTTGTGATATGAAGGTCTGGTTTTACATAACCACAATCATCCACACCACCTGTGAAATGAGACTGATGGTGAACAAAATGTGGAGAAAATCTGCCTGCAGACAAACTTCCTGATCCACAAACTCCAGCTCAGCTGCAGCGTGTTACATGTGGAGCCTTTAGACAAGATCAGGATGAAATCTTTCAGAAAAGATTTGTGTGACGTCTCCACATGAGCGAGAACAAACCTGAAACATCTGCAGGGAAGAAGAGGCTCAGGAACATGTTGACTGTCAGCACAGACAGAGCTGCCATCAAACTCACACTCTTCATCTCTCACTCTGGAGACTAGAGGAAAACAATGTTGTGTTGCAGTATTTTAATAAAATGATACATGCTGGACGACTTATTTATAATATTCACTGGTGTCTTCAAACAGACAAAGAATTTATCATGTTAGAAATGAGGAATATTGCAGAGTTGCTCACAAAAGAACTTAAATTCAAGAAAAAAATACATATTTTAAAATTATACTTGATAACTGCCTACTACCAAAAAAGTGGTTCGTGTATTTTTCCAACAGAATGTTTAAAAATCAGAAAAAAACAATCGTAAAGATGTCACTTACCAAATAATCTGCAGCCAAAACATAAAGTTTAGTTTTAAAGTTATTTTGTTAATTCTAGCCGATCAGCAGATAATATACCAATACTCTCCTCTGTTTTAAAGAAAATGAGAAGCAAAGGCATAAATTATTTTAGAAACTGACCTTATCTTCAGCCCACTTCCTGACAGCCTGAAGGAGGAAGTCTGTTTATTCTTATCATGTTTATGTCATTAAGTCGAACTAAAGAGGACATTCTGATCTCATCTGTTGAACAGTAAGTTTAGGAAACAAACATGAATTTTAAACCTAGATTCAATAATGTACTGGACTGGACTGAACTGGACTGAACTGGACTGGACTGGACTGAACTGGACTGAACTGGACTGAACTGGACTGGACTGAACTGGACTGAACTGGACTGGACTGGACTGGACGGTTTCTGCAGGTGCAAATAATGATTTGTAGTTTGCTGTTTTATGCAACATTTAATCCAACCATAACTGTGTAGATTACTGCAAGGGTTGAATCAGTTTGTTTGTGTTAATAATGAATCTTCTTCATTAGTTCCTCAGGGTTCTGTACTTGGGCCGATATTCTTTACATCATATATGCATACATGCTTATGTTTTGTTAAAGTTATTAAAGAGTGTTAGAATATGCTCTATATTTGAAGCTGTGAGAGGAGGAGCACTCGACCATTTCAGAAGGTTTATTTTACTCTCATGTAAAGTGGCCGTGGCATAGTGGTAATGGCAGTCGTCCCCCGATTGGAAAGTTGGCGGTTCGAATCCCGGTTCCCCACATCATGTGTCGTTGTTTCCTTGGGCAAGACACTTAACCCCGAGTTGCTCCCGGTAGGACTGGAAAGCACCTTGCATGGTAGTCTGCCGCTACCGGTGTATGAATGTGTGTAGCATTCAATGTGTGTAGCACTTTGAGATTTTCATTAATGAAAAGTGCGTTAAATTGAATTCATTATTATTATTATTATTATTACAAGACCACGAGCCCTGGGCCATTGTCAGCTTACCATGCGGTCAAAACATAATGGCCGAGTGTAAACAGAAAACCAGTCTCTTCAGAGCTTGGCCACACCTCCAGGAGTCATCATCACCATCGTGAATGGGAAGCCCTACTCTATCATGTGACCCAGCTCTCAACCAATACTATCTCATGGCCACACCTCCAGGAGTCATCATCACCATCGTGAATGGGAAGCCCTACTCTATCATGTGACCCAGCTCTCAACCAATACTATCTCACCATCTTGTGTTCTATAATGGGTGGAGCGTGAATGTTGGGAATTGTAGGCATGTAACTAAAACTACATTTTCTACCAGAAACAGAATCAGATGTCTATTATGGTGCGCTAAGATTCATAACTGACTGTAATCTATCGTACCCACCACTGCACCCTGTATTCACTGGTTAACTGGACATCATTAACCTCACGCAGACTCTTCCACTCGTACATTTTCATCTTTAAATCACTTCTTGGTCTGCTGCCTTCATACATCTCCTCCTACATGTCTCTGCGTGAGTGCTGCTATAGCATGCACTCTCAGGTCATTATTACATGCAGTGTGCCCTCAGTGAGCACTGAACTAGGCAAAAGGGCCTTCTCCTACTCTGCTCCTGTTTCCTGGAATATCTTGCATAAAGATCTGAAGCTCTCGACCTTGACCTCTCTAAGTGGCTTTAAACATCAAATTTCTGGAAAGAACCAATGCAGACATGTTCCTGGTTTTATTTTTCTATAACGCCTTATAATCTAGCTGGGTTTTTTTTTTTCTTCTTTTTTCCTTTTGGCTGTCCTTTTGGTTACCATTTTACTTTAACATGTAAAAAAAAAAAAAAAAAAAAAATTGTATGCCTCTTTTATGCTTGTCTATTGCTGTTGTTGTTATCAAAATCAAGTCAAAGTCAAAGTCAACTTTATTGTCAAAACTGCAATATGTACAGGACATACACAGGATTGAAATTGCATTTCTCTCAGTCCCTCGGTGCAACAGTAACCATTTAAACACTAAACACTAAAACATTTAATAAACAAGCATAAAATGAAATAATAAAAGTGTAGTACTGTCCTGAGTTTTTTGCATAGTAGTTTTTGCATAGTAGTATAAAAGTATAAAAAGTTTCACCAACACCAAAAACACCAACATTTAATAAACATAATCATAAAATGAAATAGAGTGTAATACTGTCCTGAGCTTTTCCGTAGAAGTATAAAAGTATAAAAAGTATATCTATAAAATAAATGAAGGTTCTGGCATTTGACATTTGTAAAAGAGTGACAAAGCAGCATATGAGGTTAATGTACACAGTATATGTATGAGGTAGTTGATATTGGTATAGAGGTAAAGTGGCATATGCAATAAGGCTAGTAAAAAGAATATATACTGTATATCAGCAGTAGTGTAGATATAAAAAGTGTAGATGTAAACAGTAGTAATAAATGTAAACAGTAGTAATGAAATGTAAACAGTAGTATGACTATAGGCAGTAATGTAATACAAACATTAGTGCAAATATGAGAAGTAGTGCAAACTGAATGAGCACATGACCGTGAGTTGAGTGAATGACCCGTATTGATGACACAGAGTCCAGTGTTAAAAACTTTGTGTTGTGTGGTAATGTGTGAAAGTTTTTTGTGATTAAGGCAGTACAAGTGGGAGGGAGGGCAGAGCTGGCAGAGTGTTAAGCATCCTGACTGCCTGATGAACAGAGCTGTCTCTCAGTCTGCTGGTTCGAGCCTGGAGACTCCTCAGTCTCCTCCCCGATGGCAACAGGCTGAAGCAGCTGTGTAGTGGGTGTGTGGGATCACCTGCCATGCAGAGGGCTTTCCGAGTGAGGCGGTTGCTGTGTAAGTCCTGTAGTGAGGGCAAGGAGGTGCCGACAATCTTCTCAGCTGCTCTCACTATACGCTGGAGGCTCTTTCGGCAGGATGCAGTACATGCACCAAACCACACCGTGATGCAGCTGGTCAGGACACTTTCTATGGCGCCCCTGTAGAAGGTGCACATGATGGGGGTTGGAGCTCCAGCTCTTTTCAGCTTGCGGAGAAAGTAGAGGCGCTGGTGAGCCTTCTTGGCCAGTGATGCAGTGTTCCTGCTCCAGGACAGGTCCTCTGAGACGTGCACTCCCAGGAACTTGGTGCTGTCCACTCTCTCCACTGTGGTGTTGTTGATGGTCAGAGGGGCATGTTGGGCATCCCTCTTCCTGAAGTCCACAACAATCTATTTTGTCTTCTCCACGTTGAGAGTGAGATTGTTGTGTCCGCACCACAAGGCCAGGCGGCTCACCTCATCCCTGTAGTCCGTCAACAGTTATCCACTGTTGTCATCGCTATTTGTTAAAGAAATCAGGTCTCTCTTGTGAGTCCACGATGCTCAATGGGATTAACCTGTATAAATAAAGGTTGAATGAAAAAAATACTAATATTGCACCGTAGCACACAAAACAGAAATAGCAATTAACCATTTCAATGTACCTTCAATTTCAATGTTTCAATGTTAACACTAGGAGCTATTTACTTGCAAGAGGCTTATTTTCATTACCCAGATCAATACAAATGCAAATGTTCAGAAATAGTATAAAATACCATCAATGACATTTGATATAGAAAAGTATTCATGTTTGATAATTGTTTTTCTATAAGCACATTCAAATAAATGTAGCAATAACACAGATTTATCACAGAGCCTAATACAATAACCTGGAGGCTAGCACTAGCATGCTAGCTCCAGAAACAAACAAACTCACCAGTTCCCACTTTTAGAATACACAATCAACTGTGCCGCCGCTTTGGCGCAGGGGATAAGCGGGCGGAACATATGCTTGAGGTTGAGCCTCTCCACAAGCGTCGCGGGTTCACGTCCCAGACCCAACGAGCTTCTTTCTGTGGTGTCTCCCCCCTCTCTACCGGTTTGCCCTCTGCCTCTCCAAGAAAGGCCACTAGCGCCCAAAATATATACATATTTTTTTTAGAATGCACAATCAGCTGAAGGTTTTTAGTAAACAGAGACATCTAAAAGTTGAAAGGCTTATCAGTCAGAAGATAGAGCATAGGCTGGTTAGAATCAAAAAAGGCGTTCAATACAGGATCAACTGGACTTTATTTGTTGCAGAAAACGTTTCGACTGACGCTGCTCGTCTCTGAGCTGCAGCCAAACGGGCCGCTCCAGAACCAGCGCTCAACGAGACTGCTCCTAACAGCAGAACCAGAACCTCCTGTGGTTCTGATGACAGGAAGGAACTGGGTCAACAATGTGACTCACTTAACTCAGAGTCAGAACCAAGTTTTACTCCACAAACCCAACTGGACCAGAGTTCTTCAAGAACCGTCTGCAGTAAGAAGCTGACAAACCAGAGTCCACCTGAGACCCTGAGCCCGACAGAACCTCAAGACTATAAGGACATGTTTGTCTCGGTCCTGCACAGTCCCAGTCCCAGTGTCTGACCCAGTCCCGGTGTCTGACCCAGTCCCGGTGTCTGACCCAGTCCCGGTGGCTGACCCAGTCCCGGTCCTGGTGTCTGACCCAGTCCCAGTCCTGGTATCTGACCCAGTCCCGGTCCTGGTGTCTGACCCAGTCCCAGTGTCTGACCCAGTCCCGGTCCTGGTGTCTGACCCAGTCCCGGTGTCTGACCCAGTCCCGGTGTCTGACCCAGTCCCGGTGTCTGACCCAGTCCCGGTCCTGGTATCTGACCCAGTCCCGGTGTCTGACCCAGTCCCGGTGTCTGACCCAGTCCTGGTCCTGGTGTCTGACCCAGTCCCGGTCCTGGTGTCTGACCCAGTCCCAGTTGATCCTGTATTGAACGCCTTTTTTGATTTTATCATGTCCTGGACGACTGAGAATCTTCACCAGCATAGGCTGGTTAGGGTTAGGGTTAGGGTTAAGGGCTTAGGGTTAGGGGCTTAGGGTTAAGGGCTTTCAATGGCTTAACCCTAGGATGCATGAACGACCAATACCTACATTCTTCCATGAGTGGGGTCAAAAATGACCCCAATTAGAATCAATGTGTTTTTGCAATGAATTTAAATGATGTCTTTAATTTTGGTTAAAGGTAGTTATATTTATTATATTTGGGTCAACAAAAGACTGATTTGACATTTAATATGGTTATTCATAACTTTTTATAACATTTTTTCACATGAAATAACATCAAAAATCTTCAAAAATTATTGCTAGAATGTCCATCTCTCTGAAGGACAAAAAAGAGAATCAACAAACGACCAGAACACTGTACACTCACATGTGCCCACTGCCCACACAAACATCTTTTTCTCTATTCACTGTGCGCAGTTGTCACAAAATTTTTGCTTTTTGCTGTGACCATTGCACACTGTAGTACTGCATTTCCTGCACCAATTGGTGGCTTTGCAGTCTGTTTCTTGGACACATCTGGCAACTCTTTCTCTTCTGTTGGCCCTCTGTGCCTCTCTCCTGTTACTTGTTTGCAACTTTTGTCACTCCACATCTTCCAGTTGCTTCAGTGATGTCAGTTGGTAGGTTCAGGGTACCTTGGGTTGTGTAGAAAACTTCCAAAGAGCACACACATTGATACATTCCAGTTCTTCTCACTTCGTGCAAGAATGGTCACTTGCAACCCGTCACTGGACGGGTTGCAAGTCTATCACAGGGCCACATAGAGACAAACCACCATTCCTTCTCTCACTCACACTTAGGGTCAATTTAGAGTTACCAATCAGCCAAACATGCATGTTTTTAGTCTGTGGGAGGAAACCGGAGTACCCGGAGGGAACCCACGCATGCACGGAGAGAACATGCAAACTCCACCCAGAAAGGCACGCAGATTTGAACCAGGGACCTGCTTGCTGAGAGGCAGCAGCTCTACCAGTTGCACCACCGTGCTACTCTTCTAATATACTCTCAGTGATAAACTGCTTTCATGCATCTATTGGAGAGATGGTGCTAAACCCAGGTGCAGGCCCTGACCGACTTCTCAGTAAATTGTGGCTTGGTGTTAAAAGAGGCATACAGATTTTTAAAATAATTTATATATAATAATATATAATAGGTTACCTAACGGGTTTGCATTTGTTACAAGGAATTATGAATACAATGAGTCTCTACACAACAAATGCAGTAATATCAGCTGGCTTACTAAACTAGTGTAATGTTAGCTAGCTTACGGTAAGTACTAACATTATGTTGTAGTTAGCCGAGTGTCTACTTTGTTGACCAACATGATATTCTATCACAGTAAAGTCATGGAGTTGGTAAATGCAGATAATACATGTACTTTGTATGCTGCTGTGTCAAACTGACCTCCTTGTGGTGAGACTGCAGGTATCAGATGTGTAAATGAGACAGAAAATGTATCTTGACAGTCACAGTTGGTAAGAATCAAAGGTTCCCAAAGAAAACCCTTGAGATTCTATAGGAAATGCTTGGGGTCATTTTTGACCCCACTCATGAAAAACTGGGGTAGTGACACAAAAACTGCAATTTCTGAAAATGTATAAAAACATTTTAAAAAATTCAAATGGCTTGAAGTCACAAACATGTTTTATGAGGAATACCTGGAATATGGAAGAGTAAAAACTTTTAGTTTCAGAGTTTTTGAAGAATAACAACCCTCGGGGTCATTTTTGACCCCACTTATGCATCGGGTTAAAAAGTCTAGTACTCAGTTACAAATGGAGGGGCTTAGTCCAAGTGTGAATAGTTTGTCCATCAGGGTTTGGGGGATCATGGTGTTGAAGGTAGATGTGAAGTCCACAAAGAGCATATGGACGTATGAGTCCTTCTGATCGAGGTGGGTGAGAGCAGTGTGGACCACAGAGGAGATAGTGTCCTCTGTTGATCGGTTCTCGTGGTATGCATATTGATGAGGGTCCTCGTTGATTTTTTTTTTTTTCACTTCCGGCTCTCGGCGGAGCAGCAGCTTTCTTCCGTCCCTCCTGAGTTTTCCTCTCCCTGCTTTGCCACTTTTGTCTTGTCTGCAGTTTTAATTTTTTCAGCGCTCGCTCGAACGTAAACTCTCGATGGATCTGGTTTCGTGTGCTGTTAACTCTATTGATAAAAAAATTTCAACGAACCGTTCCGATCCTGGGGAACCGGATTGCCCTTTGCAGTCGCATCCAGCTGGGCATATCATGGATTCCTGGAGGGAGGGGAAGATGTTATGTCTGGACGTGCTTTCTGTCGAGGATGTGGATATATTCATAATTGGATTTATGCAATGGTGGGCCTCCGACCGCTAGGTAGCGCTATTGCGCTAATCCGCTTATAGCGTAGCTAAATAATCTGTTAGCTTTACAGCGGATTGACTAAGTTTTATAATTCATAAGCGGATTTATGCTATTTTTATTTAAAATGCAGTACCGCTAATAACTATTTATCTATCAGTAAAAACGAAATAACGTATTTACGAGCAGCGCCGGATGTGGTCCGTCACAAAAAAGCGTCCCCCTCAGTCTCTTGGTGTGTGCTCTCTCTCTAGCAGTTAGCAGCCAGTGTGTTACTCTGGAGCCTTATTGCTTGTTTTCGAAGAGTCAGACGAAGACTTTTTAACATGGAGGGTGAACTTATGGATGTTTCTCAGGGCCTACGCGACGCGTCTGGATTTAAAAATAGAATTTCGCCACATTAGCACTCTTCAAAATGGCGTCCGCGACGGCCAAAGAAGCCAGGATTTTACAACAAAACACGGTAAAACAATTATTTCTTTGCTGAGAAAAAATATATTTCATAGCTGACGTTATAGCACAAGTTTTTCTGAGCTTGAGAGTTTCACGAAATGGTCAAATCTGCTGGATTTAAAAAAAGTAGTTCACCATTAGGACTTTTCAAAAGGTATTCACAGAAGGTAAGTGTTTTTTTATTTTTTATTTACAGTGTTCAGGTGAAGATCTTGATGCAAGGGGATGACAATAGTTGGATTAGGAATGGTTCTCAAAATATGTTTATTCTTACTTTGGTTTGTCGTTGTAGCAGGATAGGAGAGGAGGGTGATGGATTCCAGTGGAGTCAGAAAGTGGTTGATGAAGGAGTGTGTAACCCAGTCCAAAATAAAGGTATTTTGTATTGAGTTAAGTTCATGGAAGGTGTAATAATTTAATATGTATTGAACATGTTTGTTTAAATATGTTAAATTTGTTAAAGAAAGAAGTGTTAATGAAAGTTGTGTTTATAAATACTGGGAGTAACATTGTGTAATAAGTTAAAAGAAACCGTTTTATAGAGAAGCAGTTTTCAACATATTTTATTTTGAAGGGCTCAGAGTAAAGCAGCTGAGCTGGTCTGTGATTGGCTGAGAGACGTGAGGGAAGAATGAGGAAGAGGAGAAGCAGAGGAGGAAGAGTAAAATAACCGTTGGAGAAAAACTGGCGAAGTTATTAAGAAACAAGTGTTTTGCTGATATTTTAGACTTTCAACTCGACAGTCTGTGAATATATATCGACTTCTCACTCTTGTTTGCTGCTGTTGTGATCATTCTAAACCGGAATTCACTGGACAGTAGGTAAAAAAGTAAAGCTTGCTAACGCACTAGCATTCATTAGCACAGTGAATGGCAGTTAAGTACTGTGAGCTAACGCAGCTTACAGTGGATTCAACTGTTTCCGTCATGGGAGCGTTCCTGATTCAAGCCTAGTGCAGAGAGATGAGTTTATGCTGAGAGCTTCTGTGACTGTGTTGGAGGACTGTGTCGGCGTTAAACTTCCTGCTATTCCAAATCCTGGGGACTGAGAGACTGGAGAAGGAGCGGACGTCATCTTGCCAACTGAGACGAAGGACAGGTGAACTACCAAGAAGGGTCAAGGTTTTCCTTGGAGTAAGGTATCGCAAAACCACGCATCATCATCAAATCAGGCCTGCAACGGGGTTTTTTATTTTATTTGTTGGGACAAGTAATTAATTAATGCCGGCTTAGGTGGACATTGAGGTGTGGGCCCACAGTAATTAATAACAAGTTGGTAAAACAAAAGACTGAAACATTTGCATTTGTGAATTTATTGTTGTGTTTAATACATGTTCAAAAGTTCAAGTTTCATACGGTGTGTGCGTTTGATTTCCTGTAGAATAGTATATAAAGTTTATTATTATTATTCAGCCTCTTGGGTGAGAGGAATAGAAAGCACTGGTGAATTATTATTTTAAAGTGAATGAAACTCAACATAAGTTTAAACACGAGAGTGTATTAAGAATTATTTTTTAAGCTACTACGTTTAACGAACCTAGAGCCCTACTTAAAAAAGGTATAGTTGGGCTACATAAAATGGAGGCATCGCTGGGATTTATTGTTTGAGTTTCTTGATGTTCAAAGTATTTTTCTGATTGTCATTGTTAAAAAAAAAAAAAAAAAGAGAAAATGCAACAAACTAAGGTCATGGTAAACAAACTTAAGAGCTGGTGCCGAGGGGAGGGCATAAATGAGAACCATGCATTGTTGATAAAAGTTCCCCAAGAGACAGAAATTGCACAAATAGAAGAGACACTGCAGACTATAAAGTGCCTTGGGCGTGTCCGTGTGAGGGGAAGAATGCTAGACGAATCAACAGGTCAAATATTAGTGCTTTGTGAGTGCAGGGAGAAACTTACAAATGCAAACATGCCAAATGAGGTGTTGACGTTAGATGAGTCTACAGTATGGCCTATATTCATTACCACAGAATCTTCAAGTGTAAATGAGGATTTTAGTGTCAAACTAAATACTTTTTTACAAACAGAAGGGAAGACTGCAGCGGATGTGCATGCTCTTCTAGCTGGGGTGGAACCCGTTCCCTCACCCACCGAGTCCCTCATTCGTGCTGTGAGTGATCTACTGGATAAAGCAGCTAAACCTACCACAGAGACTGGAGGATTCCGTCGCTTGCGCACTTTCTCCGGCATAGTGCCTACTCCTGCAGGTGAGGAACAATTTGAATATTGGTTGGAGCAAG
>JBBPBX010049878.1:0-25187 GCA_038048925.1 Garcialebias charrua | reverse complement strand
TTTCCTTCTTTTAGCTTATAATTGGTGTTTTTTTCCTTATAGTTAGTTTTGCTTCTTTTAGCTAGAATAACTCAATTTCATCTTCTTGAACAAATTTCAGCAAAGTCATTCAGCTCACAGCATTCACCCTGCAACAAACTCAATTTCTCTAATTTAATTTCTTTTAGTTAGGTCTGTTCCATTCATAGGTTTTGAAATGTTTGTGTTGTTTTGAAAGGTCACTGACTATCTCATGCTGCTGTATTCATTCACACCCATTTACTCACTGCAGACTCATGTTTGGGCTGCTGTTTAATATACAGTACCGCACTATTTTACATTGTTAGTGTATTTCTTAGATCTTTTAGCGCATTTTTTAGCACTTGTTTAGCGTATATCTTAGCTCCTTATCTTTTCTTTTTATAATTCATATTTGTTCTTTTTTGCTATTTTGGGGTCTAACTGGGGCCTTGAATTGAAATTTTTTCCACCTCATGTATCATGTGATGTGAATGACAATAAAGAACCTTGAATTTGAACTTGATGTATGAGTGGTGAAGGCTGCACAGAAGTCTGTTGGAGTCAGTCTCCCCACCATCACAATATTTACACCTCCAGATGCAGGAAGAGGGCCACCTGCATCATGAAGGACCCCACTCACCCAGCACACAAACATTTTGCCCTGCTCCCTTCAGGCAGAAGGTTGAGGAGCATTAAGTGCAGAACCACCAAGCTGAGGAACAGCTTCTACCCTGAGGCTGTTAGACTCATGAATCTCTAAAACAGGAAACATCACTGTGAAAATCACTGTAATGCCACTTGGTTGTTGATTTGTGCTGCTGACTATCCATGATGCTGAACTCATGCTGTTGATTATTTCATGTTACTGTGTTCATTAGTCCTCATCTGCTCATACAGACTCATGTTCGTGCTGCTGTTGTCTTAGCGCATTGTTTTTGTGCCATTGGTGCTTAGTGTATTCTTAGTTTAGTGAATGTAGTTGTTAGTTCATGACTCAGATCTTGCTAATGTTTTTTCTTTACAATTTGTGTTTTTGTTGGATGTAGCTGGGACCCTATGTAGCCTACATAGTTTCGTTCCACCTCATGTACCACATGGTAACCTGTGAGGAGCCCCAAAGCGCTTTACAATACCAGCCATCCACCCATTCATTCAGACATTCATACACCGGTAGTGGTAGCCTGCCTTGCAAGGCGCCATCCAGACCTACCGGGAGCAACTTGGGGTTAAGTGTCTTGCCCAGGGACACAACGACACATGGTGGGCGGATGCGGGATTCGAACCTCCAACCTTCCGATCAGGGGTCGACTGCCATTACCACTACACCACGGCCGCCCCCCACATGTGATGAATGACAATAAAAATCCTTGTATCCCTAAAAAAACCCATTTCTACAACTTTTTCTCTTCTTCTTTCTTTTTTTTCCACGTGTATCTGTACTGTATTCTGATAACTCGTAACACTCGTAATAGTTGTGTCTGATTTAATAAACAACATGCCGAGACGTGCTCACTTTGTGGCAAATTACACAAGCGTGTGATTCTCCATGATATGACTGGACTTGTCTTGACAAACAGAATCCTCAGCAGCAAATGTCTTGCTGTGTCATTCACCATCTCCCGTTCCTTGTACCCCCCCCACCACCACCTTTTGACATTTCTCTTCTTTATTTCTCATAAAGCAGGTTCAGCATCCACGCCCCATGTGCGTTTGAATAGAGGGAGGATTCAGCTGATGCAAAGCCAAACCTCGGCTTTGATTTGACAAAAGAATGACGTGATTGATGAAAGTCTGGCTGTAATCATAACTGACGTATCAATCTTTTTTGAAATGCACGTTTGCCACATTTTGTGTGTGTGCGCGCATGTGTGTGTGGGCGAATCAATGCATCGGTCAGCTCAAACACAAGGATCAGATGCAAAAATACAAATGTACGCCATGCAAAGATGTGTCAAGTGGGAAGGCAGGTTTCCATGGCAACTGGTTTGTGTTTATCTCCGCTGTGACTCAACGTGCTTTGCCATGTGAGCCTGACCCGGTTACGCCCAGGCAAGTGTGAACACACGACCAGCAAAGCCCAGTAAACAGAGAGCGGTTGTTCCAGTTTCCTGTTGCTTTTCATCTGCCGTGATGATTCTGGCATCTCCTTCGTTTTTGACCCGATGACCTAAATCGGCTGTGGGCCAACCGCAAGGCGCTGATGCTGGCCAAGCATTCGCTCCTCATCTCCACCCAAGTCCTATCTGATGCTCTTTTCCCGTTTTTATACAACCCCTCTTTCTTCACCAGACGTTACAATCCAGCAGGAGTCATGCTTTTTGTGAAGACACTCGTGTTAAATGGACAGAGGATGCTGCAGGCCTTGCAAGCCGTCAGTGCAACTTTTTATTGTTTCCACAGTTTCAGTTGTCGGTGCTCTGCTTTGAGACCATTTCAACAACGTGCATCTCACCCGCAATAGCTGTTTACTGAATTAAACAGTGCATTTGCGGCAGGGATGTGCAAGAATCGGTATGTTGGTTTGAATATAGCCTCTAGATGACTCATCCTGTTGCAGGCAGCAGAAACAGAGACACCCAGTGTTGGATGAGCAGTATAACAAACTGGGGCTTATGTAATGTTTGGAGTTTGCACTTGAGGTGTTTCTTTTATTGGCTTCCAGCCTTTGTTGTCATGAAACTGCTGGGACACATGACGAGTCACAAGTTAAAGGAGTTATGAGGTGTTCAAAATTGACTATGAATGCAGCAGTTGTTCTCTTTAATGCCAGACACACTTAGTCAAACACATAAAGGAGTTCCTTTGAGAGTGGGGGGAAAAAAGGCAAACATGGTCACACATTTTCAGCACGGCCCCGGCCAAATGTTCAGGAGTCTTATCGCAGATGTAAAACTGGGACATTATGCAATCACAACAAAAGGCTGGGCCTAATTACTGATGGATTAACAGATCCACGTGGTGCTGCTGCTGAGTCACAGAACCTGACAGGCATCTATAAAAGTGCAAGTTGTGTTTGTATAGACTGCTACAAGACACGACTGCCAGATGTGTGGAGGATGGCCCAGTCCCCAAAAATGGAAGCCTGTGCCATGACTGTTGGACTCAGAAGGTGTGCAGAAAGTCTGCATTGCGTCATGGCAGAGGAAAAGTGGAAGGAAGGGAGACGGGATGGGTTGGGAAGCAGGGGTGCAGCCAGAGGAGGGAGGGGTGTCCTCATTGACCTAGTTAAAGCAATGGAAAGCCCCATCCGCCTCCCTGCTCCCCCTTGCCTCACCGCTGATGTGTAAAGGGCACTTTCAGACAGCACTAGGTAGATGAAAATGAAAGCACATGAGTCACAGAGGACAGCTGATCAGCCTGAAGGTTGCACACTAACAATACGAGCCAGGAAAAGACAGAACAAGAAACCAGCTCCAGCTTTGTTCACAATAAGCTCAAGGAAGCATCTAAGTGAAAAGCAGATAGGCCTAAATGGATTTCAAACAAATTAACGAGAACAACAGTCCGCATCTAGCGAGCTCCTTCATATCCTGTGCATTATTAGATGTTTGCCTTTATTTCCACAGAACAATATCTCTCAGGCTTTTAATAAAAACGTAATGTGATAACTGCCATACACACTCTAATAAACTGGATCTAATCTAACATCTCTTGAGCCTTTCAGACTTCCCGTTTTTTTTTCCCGACAAAATGAGCAATAAATGAAAAAGCAGCACGTAAACAGGCTGTATTGATTGGAATTATTTTACCTAATTATCTGCTTCTGCAGAACGAGGCACGTTTTTCACTAACTCACCTAAATTAAATCTTTATGGTTGTCTCTACAGTGGTGGTTTTTGTTCCTCTAGTTTGCAGCAGCTCACCCTGTTGTTCAAAAGCTTTTAACCTCGGAGAAGATTATTTCCTTCACAAGTTACTTTTTCCTAAAATTCAAACTGTATTGCCTTGAATGGATTTAACTAATAAAAAAGCAACTTTATTCTCCAAACCTTTCAGTGTGGAGCCATCTGTTTTTGTTGCATTTGTTCTCATTAGTTCCATTCAGCTGGTCCAAAAAGCTTTCCCAGAAACCTTTCTCGTACATTCTGCTTTTTATTTTATACAAAGCTCTCAGTTGTTCATTCTCAAGTTTCTCTCGTCCATCGCCATTCTGTTCAATGAACTTTCAGCCCAGGTCTTTGAAGATAAATTAAAAGCTGAGGCTGATGCTTTTTGGCTGATGCAAACTGGAAGTTTTACCTGAAAACTTTACAAAAGGTTTAAGTTTGAAACCCACTGTAAAGCTCTACAATAAACACGAAACATACCTGTATGTGAGGTTGTTAGAAGCCAGATTAACACACACATTTTTCACATTTTGAGCATGCATCAGAACACATTTTTCAGTTTCTGAACCAACATTCGTATGAAAGGCCATAAAAATCCCTGTTTGCACCAAACCATTTGTATAGTCATCGTTGACCACGATGCTATGCAAAAGATAACTGACTCAGACAATGAAACCTTTGTTTAGGATAATCTTGCCCGCAAAGGTTTCATGTTTGTTTTACACAGTATGCTTTTGGTGCTGAAGTCATTCATAGTCTGACATCTCAGAAGCACACAAACTTTATTCGAAAAGGCCTACAAAAGGAGGCAGAGCCTTTTTCTGTCTTGTGCAGCTTCCAGTTAGCTTTTTGGCACCATTTCTGCTTCAAGCTATAACAACAAAAGCCCTGAAAGATCTTCTGACGCATTTGTTTGAAGGACTGTTCTTACAGAGCAACCAGTCTGCAAACAGCTACATCCTGCCATGCAAACACTGACTCTCTATATTTGCAGATGATGTGATGTTATATTTGATAGATGAAGGCAGCATTCTGGGCTCATGAGTCACTTCTTAGAGCCGTTTAACCAAGTTGAAATGACTTACTGTGGGAAACAAAGTCCATGCTGTGGGCTGTTAGTCATTCCATCATGTAGTGACCCTCCCTATACTGGTTCTGCTGGTCTGCTTCTGCTAAAATGAGCAGTGTTCCACCATCCTATAAATGTTGCAGACATGTTTAGAATGGGAGATTGAAATTAAAAGAAAATTCAGAACAATTCACTGACTCCTATTGTCAAAACAGTTTAAATGGAGAATTTTCCAACTGTTTAGTTCAACAGGAATCTAATTACAGAACTGAACTGTCTGTAAATTTACAATTTCTGATTAGACCAGCGGGTATTAGACTCATCTTTTGACCTTTGTTGTCAACTAGGGTTAAATTTTTCATTCATTCAACCTTTATTTAGTCAGGTAAATCCCATTGAGCCTCATAAACTGAATGAACTGAAACAATGGATACACACTATTTTTTTCAACCACTGCCTCAGATCTGTAAAGACTAAAAAACCCACAAGTTCTGTAAAATGTGCATTCAGAGGGACAAAGTTACCACTAACTTGAGCATGCTATGAAAAACTATGCTATGTGGCAAAGTTTGTGGTTAGAAACTCAAGAAGATCATCACTGTGCAGTCTGGTTTGTGTCAGGCTACGCCTCCTGTCTGATCATAAATAAACTTTTTTTTTTATACAGTATTATCACAATGCAAAACCAGCCTATTTTATGAACAGGGGGTTTGAATCAGATGCTCTTCTCAAAAACTAAGTAAAATAAAACCTTTTCCCCACTGTCACATGAATCTCAAATTGGATTTTGTTGATAAATATAAAAAAATCTAAGTACAAATTTATCACACAATAAAGTATTAGGCACTGTATTGTTAGGCATCAAATACACAACATCTTTCTGTTGTATAAAATGAAAGTTCACTGATCAAGATTGACCGAGGATGTGAGACACTTGACTGCAGACACAACGCAGCCTCATACAAAGGAAACATTTTTTTTTATTACCAGAAAAAGAGGAAATGAATGACACATCTTGCACGTATTATGCAGATGTGCTGACAAAAGATGTGGACATCTGCAAAAGGAGTTCTTTAGGTTAATGAACAAGAGAACAGCTCATGAGGTAAGTTGTTTTCAATAGCACAAGTTTTGTCAAGGTTTTAGTGACAGAAATGTGTCAGTTATTAAGAAAAATGGTCATGTTTAAGGAACATGTGGGCAGCCTTTCTGAAATCTCTGTGTTCCCTTGTGTTGCAAAGATGACGGTGGAAAAAAAAAAAGTGTTTTGACAGCCAACTGATTTGCACACGATGACAAGTGCGGACTGTCTTATCTGAAAGATCACAGAAAACCAACACCATCAGGTTTGCGTGCACACATCTTTTCAAAACTTCCTTATCAATGCAAGCTTATTAAACATCTATGAGTATTAGATTACCAGGAAGTTGTTTTTTAATCCATTTCATCTCTTTGGATCTCAGGTCATTGAGCTAACCGTTTGTTTTATTTCACGCAGGGCACCTGGTTCACGGAACAATATGTCCTGCAACAACACAAATAACACATGCGTGGTGGGTTATTTTGAGTTTTCAGCTTATACTCCAGTGTTTCTGATTGGCTTCTTTGTTAATGCCGCTGCGCTGCGGGCCTTCATCTCCATCCGGGGCGCCTGGACATCCACCCACATCTACATGCTGAACTTGGCACTTGCTGATTTTGCCCTCATCCTATCCCTTCCCTTCAGGATCTATGACACCTTCTTCTGCCTATCTAAAACCTACGTGTGCACTTTCCTCATGCAAATTCATTTTGTCAACATGTATGCCAGCATGCTGACCATGATGGCCATCAGCTGCCAACGTTACCTGGCTATAAGATTCCCCCTGCAGACCAGGTCCTGGAGGAAGAAGAAGGAAACAGCTGTTGCTGTGTGCTTCATCATTTGGGCCCTCCTGGTGGCTGTAGCTGTTGGTTTTCATCACGAGAACAATCCTGAGAAACTTTGGTCATGCTACGAAAGACGTAAAGATCTTCCTCTCAGTCTAAAATTTCTTGTTCTCCTGGTGCTTGTTGGTTTTGTCCTTCCTCTGCTGATCACCGTCTTCTGCTCTGCTCAAATAATCTTTATTTTGTTAAAGAAGCACAGCAGCTCAGCAGAAAGGAAAAGCCTCGTTGGCATCGTAACAGCAAATCTGATTGTGTTCCTCGTCTGCTACACACCCATCCATATTGCTTTTGTTGTTAACTTCTTACAAACGGTTCCCTCAAACTGGAGGTGCCTGCATTCCTCTTTGCCAGCCCACTGGTTTTTACGAGTGTCTGAATGGATCTCGTCCACAAACTGCTGCTTTGACTCCATTAGCTATTATTTTTTGTTGAAAAAGTTTTACACATAAACCAATTAGAGAACACCATCCTGTAGTGAACCAGACAGTGGTCTCTGATACAACCTTGACCTCTGAAACACTTCTCTGATCGCTCTCAGTAATGAACTTTTTGGGAGTTATTCCTGAAGGGACAGTAATACTTTTGTTACTGTACATTTATTTGTATCAAAACACATATTATTTCAGAAGAGACTTCCTTTTATTGTGTTTTAATTCAGAATTAATTCTGAGAATAATTTGTCATTGTTTGATCATGTTTTATGCTATTTCAAGATGTTGATCACTTCTTCATATGATGAATCAAACGTTGAAAGTGAATTATTATGTCAGACTGAACTCCTCAGTTTGTTGGAAGTTAGAATACAGTTTTAATCAGTTGTTTTATGAAGCTGGCTCCAGTCTACTCTGTTTCTCTCTCTTCATTCTAAACAACTTCTTAAAAACAATCCTCTCCTATCCGAGTGACCTTCATGCACTAACTCTTCCACTGGTTCGTTTGGACCAATCGGAGAAGGACAAGTCACTGATCTCAGATCCTTTCTTAAAGTTCTAAGCTTGGCTGGAACTTGGAGAGTCGGTGGAGGACCTCAAGCCACAAGGTTCCCCAAAAGAGCTGAATGAACGCCAGTCACACGCTAATGCTGCATTCACACCTAACAGCGTTTCAACGGCAGGAGCGTCCAGCTTACATGCAAAGTCAATGGGGGACGCGCTTCCAGCCGCGTCTTGGCGTCAGGCGTCACGTCACGTGCGTGTTGAGCGTGCTGGAAAGCGTTTTCCGTGCACGTGAACCCGCGTCAGCCTCCAAAGCACGCCTTGATCTAGCTAAGATTTCGCGGTTCAAACGCCGTTCAACTCTCCCTGATTGGTTGATCGGGGAGAGTCGGGGGGAGAAGAGAGGGGGTCAGGGGGAGAGTCCCTATGTGACGCGGAAACCAGTGACGCGGAAACGATTGCGCAACTATGTGACGTATTGTTTGTGGGACACAGAAAAAACCCGCGGAGTCATGGACTATGGAAGAGAAACTCATTGTAGCTGTGTGTTCGCGACAATTCCTTCACGACCAGTCAAGTCTGCTCCACAGAGACAGAAATAAAAAGCTCCTCGCCTGGCGGAGTGCAGTGAGGACTCGGTATACCGGTAAGCTCCTCCCACACACCCAGCAGCAGTTTCGCGTTCTGGCGTTCAGGTCTGGATACCAAGTGCGTCCACTTGCGTGCGTGACGAGCTTTTTGGAAGTTGAAACGCTGTTCGGTCTGAATGCACCATTAGGACGCGTCATTCAGTTAAAGATTTATAACATGCCTGTTATAAATCAATTTCAAGCTGTAAGAGATTCCTTCAAAGGAAGCTCTTATCTTGAAAAGCCAAACCAGGAACTGCCGTTACTTTCGGTTCGAGTCAAGGCAGACATCTGGAGACGCTGAGAACGGTAAACGAACTGGCCAGATGGACCAACTGTGGACTGACCGTCTTCATGAGGTAACAAAGTTGTCAAATGCTTTGCCAAGTGTGCCAACGTGTAGCCGAGATCGGCCGGAGAGCTGCCATGTTTCTGGTTAAAACACATCAAGATAGTACCTCTCCTCATCCTTCATCTTCCTCCTACTCTGAAACTTTCTTATTTCTTTTAAGACAGTAAACTTAAGCTAAATGCCCGCAGAGATATAAGTTATTATAAGATTGATAACTTGTGTCCTGTTGTTCCTGTTTTAATCTGTGAACAGTTAGTTATAGGAAATTTCTATCGATCCAAACATGTACATAATGTGTGATGTAAGTTATGATTCTGTTAAATAAATGGTCCAGTCCTGCTGGACCAACATAAGTTAATATAGGTAAATCAGTAAACTGATAAGCGCCTATATATATTATTACACTCCCCTTTCCCACCGACTTGTGTGTTTGCGTGTCTTTGTTCAAAATAAATGACATTGTTGCAGGAGTTTGACTCAAAGCGCTCACATTGACAGTTTTTCTTCGGTAATGCTGCGTGACTCTGGACGGAACTGAAAGAACCAGAGCCACTGGTTTTATTTTCAGTTCCCTGCAGGTGGTCCTGGAGTGAATTGAAATTTAAAAGGGTTCAAAAGAATTGTGTCATTTGGAAACAAAATAAACCCTAAGAATAAAAAACTAAATAAAAGAGCTGTTCTTTTAATTATGTTTTTTTTAAATTAAACATGTGTTTTGTTAACTAGCAGCTTCTGCCTGTACTTACTTTAATTAGCAAAATGTTAATGTCACTGACGTATTGATGATATGTATTTTTTATTTTTATTTTGGCTGCTCCCTTTGACAGGGGTTGCCACAGCGAGTGAACTCGCACAAGGATTTGGCAATAGTTTTACACTGAATTCATTCAACCTTTATTTAAACTGATAAGTCACAATGAGCCTCGAAGACTAATTTACAAGTGAGATCTGTTGGACAGACAATAAAAGTGGTGAAAAATAACACATAGGGGTTGGAGACAAAAAAATCCCTAACACATTTTTGACCTCAAAAGCATTTTTTTAAAAGAAAAAGCTGTTACAATCTTAAGGGAACAGACATTTTTGTTAAGCCACAGTATAGAACCAGTTTAAAGGGTCGGCTTACTTTAATGAATGGAATAGATTTATGGAATGGTTTGGGAAATGATGCCAAAAAATTGAGTCAATGCATATATTTAAAAAGTTGATTAAATATAAATTCTTAAAAAGATATCTACAAATGCAAAATTGTTAATTTATTAAACATCGACAATTGTTATGGGTTATAAATTTTGTTCATGAATGATCATTGTTTGATTTGAGTGTTAAATAGAATTTTGATTTAAGAAGGGGCAGATATTATAAGAATTTTATTCTTCATCTGCTTCCTTTAATTTTAAATTCTGTTTTTTTGCTTTCTATACATGTTTTGAATTTGTTGCTTTTGTGTTTTAAATTTGAAATGAATAAATTACATACAAAATAAATAAAAAAATGTGGTAATGAAAAAAATCTCACACACAAGCACATAATGACGCCGACATTACGCAGAGGGCGGGGGAGGGGGACTCAAAGGCGGTTGCATGCCAGCCCGTACTGCAGAGTTCAGATAGAATCACTCAGTTCATGGAGATCTGTGCACACTCATGGGGGGGAGCTGCCGAGGACGGCCAGAGGCGAGTCCTGAAATGATGACAGAATGTTTATTCAGCTGGGCTCCTCTGAAAAGTCAGTGGAATTCCTCAGCAGAAGGGTTGGGAGGGGTGAGAGCGTCAGGTTTACAAAACTTCAGCAGGCGTGTTGAGATAAGACGGCCTGTCAAGGCCAGTCAGTGAGCCAAATTTCAGATAAACACGATTGTTTTGGGAACAGGCAGAACTTTAATGACATCTACCTTCAGTCTGTGTTGGTCCACTCGCTTCGAAATGTCCAAATTAAAATGACCAAACAAATGGAGCGTGCCTGAGAAAATCCCCGAGATGTAATCCATTCAGCCAAAAGTCTGGTTTCTGACATGAACCAAGCCATCATGTAAGGTAGGCAGCCTGACCAGGTCCAGATTTGCTGCCAACGTCTTCCTTGTGTGTTGATAGACCAGGAACCAGCCGAATCCAAAAATCAGGAACCAGTTATCATAAATCCAATTAAATATGCGTCCTTTAGATCCATAGATGACAGCAGAGATAGACACATCATCAAGTCTTCCAAGTCGATGAGATATCCAGCTGTGTGCATGCCAACAGGGCAAATCGGCTCGCCTACAGCCTGTCTTCTTTTTGAAGAAATGTTATCAGTTGTGTAGAGGGACAAACTGGCCAAAATGAAGTCCATAGTTATGATTCTGAAGATTTCGTAGAAGAGAGGCTCTCAGACAGTTTCACAGACAAGACAAAGCAAAAGCAAGCGGAGACCGAGAGGAGACATCCGCCCTTGAGAAGAGCAAGTGTTGAATGCCCTTCCTGACACAACCACAGGTCACCGCGCTCAACATGAGTTGCCGCGCTACAGCTGTGTGGTGTAGACCACTCACAGGAAAGCATTCCTGGAAGAGCCCTCATTGTGTTATTACCCTTACAAAACAACACAAGGAACAGTGGCACTAAAACTATGTCATTGACTAAGACATTTGTTTAATGAGTAAATAACCTCCACTGTTTGATGGTGGTGTGCAGAGGAGGGCTGGTATTTTCCATAATGTCCAGCAGACTTAGAGTCCTCTTTTGTCACCAGAGTCCAACTTCATGCCAGCCAGAGCCAGCCCTCCTGATCAGTTTGTCCAATCTGGATGTATCCTTCTTGGATATTCTGCAACCGCACCCTCAAGCATATGGTGTAAAAAAGAACACTGGCAACCACAGATTGGTAGAAGATCCACAGGTGCTTCCTGCAGATGTTAAAGGACCGAAACCTCCTCAGGAAGTACAGCCTGCTCTGACCCCTCCGGTGGTCTGTGTGAGTTGCCCAGTCCAATTTGCTGTCTAGCCACAGTCCAAGGTACTTGTATGTCTACAGCCTCCACCTCTGCCCCATCAATCAGAACTGGTCTTGGCCTTGGTCTGGATTTTTCAAAGTCAATAACCAGCTTCTTTGTCTTTGATGTGTTGAGCTGTGTTCATAGACTTCAGTCAACAAGATAACTCATAAGTTTGTAGCCCTCCTCATTAAAGTTAGGCTGGAGCGCACACCTGACAAGCAGAACCTAAGGAAAAATGGAGGGATGGGGAGCGACAACACACAAACTCTGCTGTAACAATGTCATTCAGCTTAAAAGAATGAAACTAAAACAAGGAAGAGAAAATCACTCAGTAATGTAGCTGCCTGATGATTGTTAGCACTTTAGTTCCTATGGGAAAACAAACTCTGCTTTCCTTGGTTAGGGGTTTATTCATCCATCCATCCATCCATCCATCCATCCATTTTCTTTACCTGCTTCTTCCTTTTCAGGTTGCAAGGGTCACTGGTTTCCATGTCCAGCTGTCACAATGTGAGAAGTGGAGGGCCGGTCTCCAGTCCATCACAAGGTCACATAGAGACAAACAAGACAAACAACCGTTCACTCTCTCACTCACACTTAGGGACCATTTACAGCAGGGGTGTCAAAGTCAAATACACCGAGGGCCAAAAAAACAAATTTGCTACAAGCCAAGGGACGGACTGATTCAATGTTTATTATAAGGGTGTGATATAAGATTTTTTTTCTTCTTTTTGCACTTTTTTCATTCAATGTTTTCTTTTTGATTAATTTGTTTTATTTACCGTAGTCTCTTTCAAATGAACGAATACATGAATTAAATAAAATATTACTGTAAATAGCTTTACATCTGCTAAGTTCTTGGCATAAATCAACACAGACATGTTCCTGCTTTTAGTATTTTACATTGTTTTATAATGTAGCTGTTTATAACAAATATGTTATAAATAAATAATAATAAAAAAACTCCACTAGATAATTAATAAACATTTCATAATAATGGTGTGGAGAGGATGGCTGTAAGGGGAGAAGGGAGGCCATCACAAAAAATAATAATAATACATAAATCATCCAGGGGGCCATAAATTATGAATTTGCGGGCCGGATCTGGCCCACGGGCCGGCACTTTGACATATGTGATTTACAGTCACATATGAGTTTTCTCCGCAGGGTGTCTGGACTCTCCCTTAGAGATAGGGTGAGAAGCTCAGTCATCCGGGAGGGACTCGGAGTAGAGCCGCTGCTTCTCCACATCGAGAGGAGCCAGTTGAGGTGGCTCGGGCATCTGGTTAGGATGCCTCCTGGACGCCTCCCTGGTGAGGTGTTCCGGGCATGTCCCACCGGGAGGAGACCCAGAGGAAGACCCAGGATACGCTGGAGGGACTATGTTTCTCGGCTGGCCTGGGAACGCCTTGGGATTCCCCCAGAGGAGCTGCTCCAAGTGGCTGGGGAGAGGGAAGTCTGGGCCTCCTTACTTAGGCTGCTACCCCCGCGACCCGACCCCGGATAAGCGGAAGAAAATGGATGGATGGATGGATGGATGGATGATTTACAGTCACCAATGCATGTTTTTGGTCTTTGGGAAGAAGATACTGGAGTACCCACAGAAAACTCACGCATGCACAGAAAGAACATGTGAACTCCACCCAGAAAGTCCCTGGACCAGGATTTGAACTGGGGCAACCTGCTCGCTGAGAGGCAGCAGCTCTACCAACCATGTCACTGTGCTGAGTTAGGGGTTGAGTAACATTTAAATTGAGTTTCATAATTATTATCATTATACAGCACATTGAATCCAGACAGATGTGAACTATTTTACAGTATTTTATCGAAACAGCGATTGTGAGTTAGTATTTGCTGCAAACAGCAGCTCTCAGATCTGTTTCAGGCGTAGCAGCTCAGACAGACAGTTTTCACTTAATACTGTACAAGCACACTCATGGGAGCATTTCTTCCTCCCTCAGAGGTACACTCAGCATCCTCTAGTGGTGGTGATGAAACAAAACCCCCTCAGAATCAGCCTGTTCAGAACAGTAAGTACACACAGTGGTCAGTCAAGGAAACGTAGGGCAAAGAATTGCAGCTAAAAAGCCAAAAAGCCAAACCACTGATGGAAACAACACAAGGCAATTCAATGATACACACATTCATCATGGAAAATAATCCATGTAATTGGCTCAAAATGTATTTTGCAGCAGGACAACACCAACAAGATATACTGTACATATAGACCATAGACAACATATACATGTATACAGTACATAGTCTGTTTAATTAAAATACATGTATATCTTCAGCTCAAAGAATAAGAACAATGGCTAATATACAACTAAACTGAGTACAGTATTTGTGAAAGTCTTCTTACTTTACAGTTTCTTCTATCTGCTTAAATCTTTTCCACGTCACTGTTTGTCTCAGTTAAAGAACATGAACAGTAATGATGTAGGCAGTTCTTGAGATGGTTGCCCTGCAGGTAAAGTGCACTTGAGATTGTGTGCATGGCTTATACACATTCATTTCAATAATTCCATTCAGACAACAGCAGCAGTCTATATATAATGCCTTTTATTAGCAGTACTGATCATTACATCAGCAGCAGCGGCTTAGCAACTGCAAAAACATTACAGGCATCAGTGGAATGAGACGGCTCAGGCCTGCCGTTCTAATCTAAGAACAGGAAGGAAACTGCTAAACTCTGCGTTTAGCCAAAGTCACGTACTGTAGGTACTTTACATACAGTTTATTCACAGCATTACCACCAGAAAATAGCCTTCAAACACAGTCCTGTCTGAGAAGAACGTAGACAGCGCACCCAGCCCTCCTCAACAAAAACTGATACACAGTACATTCAAGGTGAGTATTTACACTATCCACAAATGATGCAGAACAGCTCTTTCAAAAACAAAACACGGTTTTTGTGCTTTTCGTTATTACTGCACATCATGATGTCGACGAACAAAAAGAACGAGGCACATTCGTTCGCTCCGGATGCTGACGAATCGTTTCCAGAGCCACCAGCGCGGCAGTTGGTCGTCAATGAATGGCAGACGGTCCCCCGGACTGTAAACCAAGACGAAACCTCTAGAATCAAGAGATGAGTCACACACAGTGTTCCCTCGACGCATTTCAGCTCACTTGAAGGTTTTACAAGGAACTGTTCATATCAAAACGAGAGCTATTCTGGAGTAAACACTTTTCCGGTCACGGTGTAGAAGAATACATAACCATTGTGACCACAGAGGGTGTGACAAACTGTCTTATATTCATTTTTTTATACACATTTACAGTACTCGGCATGAAGTATGAAAGTAGACAGACTTTCTGCGGTGGCGTTCAGCATCAGAAGCATCCACACAGTCAAAAAGGAGCTGAACAAATGAGCAACAGTACAAGCCTATAACAGTTAAACGAACCGAGACATTTAGCATGTAGAGTAAAAGGCATACAGATCACAAAAATACTGCAGTTAGAGTGCTCTTCAAAAACCACCAATTCTCCTGATTTTCCAGGTTTTAAGTCCATCAAAGAGCCACCATAGAGACAAACAACCACTTACGCTCTCACCATGGGGACAATTTAGAGTTATCAATCAACCTAGCATGTGTGTTTTAGGTCTGTGGGAGGAAACTGGAGAAAGCCCACACATGCACAGAGAGAACATGCAAACAGAAAGGCCCCGGGCCAGGAGGCGATCCAGCAACCTTCTTGCTGAAAGGTGACAGCAAGGTAACCATTTTGCGGCTGTGCCACCCTCTTCAAAACCACAGCACAGGAAAAAGGTGCACTGTTGACTGACGTGGTTCCTTCTTGGCACTTTGTTTCTCTCTTTATGTTCTGCTTCAGTGATCAAGCATTATTAAGCTATCCACCAGCTTGATTTATGCAGTAATAATGATGTATGCAGTTATTATCATTGTTTTTAATTGATTTTATTATAGATTTTTGTTGTTTTATCATTGATTTTACTTGATTTTATCACTTGTTTTTATTTGATTATTGATTTTAGTAGCACTTTGTAGCACTTTCAGATTTTTGTTCATGAAAAGTGCGTTACAAATTAAACTAATTATTATTATTATTATTATTGATTTGGCACAACGATGTGAGAAAGACACACTGGCTTGGTATAATCCATCCTGATGACGGTAGATATCATACATTAAAAGAAAAACATTAAACATGAATGACATGGTGTTTAATATGTTTTGGAGCTACTCTCCTATGATCTTTGTAACAAATCTGAGGTTCACTATTTACATTTAAACTCAATATTGCTGCTCACTACAGGGTCGGTACAGACCAGCATTCATTTAGTCAATCTACAGACTGTAAATTGATTAATCAAACCATAATTAAAGAGGGATTTGCATTATTTTTAAATAATTTTGTGGGTTTAACGGTAATTCTGTATTGATCTGAACACACACCACTTCATGGCCCAGGACACTTGGATAGACTGAATATATGGTTCCATTTGCCTGCTGGGAACATTTCCATTACCCCTATTGGCTCTGAGGTTTCAATCAGAACTACCGTAATTGTCACTTTGCACTGCATCACATTCGCTGGACCTTGACCCATGGTGGGCTTACAGACACATAATGCTGTATATAAAGCCAGGCGGTGCGTTCTACAGCAACAAACATGGCATTCAGTGCATTTATTTTACATTCTCTAGACGTTGTTGTCTTCTTTTCTGCTCGATTTTTCCACATCAGTCCCGCGTCGCGGTTCCTCGTCCTTGAGGAATTATTGGTCATTAAAGAAACCAGGGAGTGGAGGGGGAGAGAAAAACAGAACAAACAGCTGAGATGCTGTCATTCTAAAAAGTGTGTGGCTGGCAGGAATACTGCTGACATTTCAGTCCTGCCTCCGCCGACATGAGTTATGGTCCCATAACCCTATGAGACAACTTAGAGGCATTTGGCACACGAGTCATGCTTCCTATAGAATACTGAAGACCCTACCTGTACAAAAAACATGTAAGCAAGTGCTTGTACGTGTGCAGAAAAGAGAAAAAATGATACAGAGAGGAACAAGAAGACAGACGTTGCTTTCAATCATCTGTTTAGTCAGAATGACTAACGTCTGTCTGATGAATCACCTCGAGCTATAGATACTTTGATGAGGTTCAGAATTCGCAATTTCTCCTCAAGTACCTTGTTGGCAATCAGACCAACGGGAAATAGAGTTGATAACAGATGGCTGGCAGTCTTGTTAATGTTGCAGAAGAAGGACACGGCATCCCACTCCCGGCTCTGCAGCCTCAGTCAATTTCCACAGAGGATGCAGTTTCAGAGCCTCTGTCCTCATCCTCTCTGCTCCCCATTTGGGCTTTTTCTTTTTTTTCTGTCCGTCTTTCCCCTTCATCCCCTTCTCCTCTCTTGTCCTGCTACCGCTGAGAGAGAAAGGCAACTCTGCATTGCAGACACAGCAACAACCTCAGTCCCTCTGACCAATTAGTGTGAGCCATGATATGAGTGGCAAAGCCTGCAGCCAGTCATAAGGAAAGACTCATTATGGGTTGAAGAGGTTTTGCTTGAGAGACTGACAGCACAGAGGGAGCCGGATGACAATGAAATATGAATGTGGGGGGAGGGGGGGGGAGCAGAGAGTGGAAAGGGGACAGGGATTGACGGATGCAAGAGCAAAGGAGAGATCTATGGAAATAAGAGCTTCACTCGTAGACATAATCCCGTCTTCTTTGTTTCCTCCACAGTCACTGGCCGGTCTGAGTCCTGTCATTGCAGTTTTTCTTACTCATCAGATGGCTCAGGTCCATCAGCTCTCCCAGCTCCCCCCGCTCCAGCGCGCCCCTCAGCAGAGCTCGGCTTAGTCCGGGTGTGTGTTGATGGGACATGTAGCCCTGACTGCTCGGAGGAGGCATGACAGGTTGGGGCAGGGGGACAGGGACCATCCCATGGCTGCTGAGGATGTATCCTTCCTGGGCTGGCCAACGCAAGGGCAGAGGCTCGCTGTACTCCACGGGGGCACTGGGTGCTGACACCACCCTCCGACGTTCAGGCGAGTCCTGGGGGGTCATGGGGTAGACATACTCTCCTGCAGATTTTCTGAGGGGGGCTTTAGGCGTACACTTTCCTTCTTTTTCTAGTTTGTTCAAGCAGACGTAGTGCTGACGCGGCGTGTCATTCCCACGGCCATCAACGCAGTGTCTGCCGCCCCCACCCTGCTGGAAGAGTCTCGTGGTCAGGTAGACGGAGGGCGGCATGCGACAGGGCGAACCCAGACCCACAGAACCTCCCCCCAGAAACGTCTGGCTCGTGTCCCAGCCTCCAGAGTTGGAGTCGGACAGTCGTAGACCTCTTCGTTTCTGCTGCGGCGTGTGCTCTGGAGTGGGCAGGAACCCAGGGTCCAGCTCACCAGACTTTACCCACCCGTTGGGCATTACAAACAGGGTCTCCCCACCCTGCGAGCAGGTGCGCTCCCCACCTCCTTGCCGCGTCACACTCAGCACGGAGCCCGCCATCCCACCGGCGCTACTCAGCAGGCCTCTCTCGCGTCGCTGTATGGAGGACTGGGAGGCGCCGCCATGGCGGCGGCTGGCAGGCTTATGGGCCATGATCCAGCACACTGCAAGTCCGGACAGCGCCGCCCCGATGGTGAACGCAGACACTGCAGAGGCCACGAGGAGGTTGAGGGAGACTAAACTTTCTGGTTCTATCAATAAACTTTGCTGCAAGAATCCTGAGGAGATGGGAGACACAAACATAAACACGACAATTAACAAAATAAGTCCAAACAACATCCTCTCTCATTGCGTGACTACAGACTGAAAATGATTCTTTAAATTACAATCCTTATTCTGAAAAGTTATAATTTAATTCACCTGCATCATTTGAATCTGATGTCAGCAACACATCTCATCAAAATGACATTAAAGCTGCTATATGTAACTTTTCTAACAATATATTTTTAACATATTTCTTCACTCTGTCACTAGACTGATGTTAGAGAGGTAATCTCTGAAAAAAACTAAAAAAAAAATATTGTCCCCTTGCTTCTCCAGGTGGTAAATAGGCATTTCTAAAAAGAAAAAGTGACCCGCCATTAACCAGCCAATAAAAACAGAGTTTGTAACCAGCCAATAAAAACAGAGCTTGAATTTGAATTTCAGCAGACCATGGGAGAGCAGAGCCATATATGGCTCTGAGGGGGAGGGATCAGAATGCTTTGCCTGTTGAATTTTTTTCCAAGTGCTGCAGTTCTACAGAAACTGCAGACTGAACCTTTAAACAAATAAAAACAAAGACTTTGTTTAAGAAAATGAATAAAATTAGGTTTCTGGAAAAATATATAAATTGGTTTGTATCAAGATTTATGTATAGTAAAGTATGAGGAGTTATTTTTTGTGTAATTTTTTGTGGATTACTGCTGTTTGAATTGATTGTTTGAATTACAGGGGGTCCCCGACTTACGAGCGAGTTCCGTTACTACGACTATCTCGTAACACGAAATCTCGTATGTCGGAACCCGAAACACGTGTTGCTCGTAAGTCCGGATTTTCGGTCGTAAGTCAGAAAATGTATGCTAGCGCTACTACGAACACTCGTTTTTCATCACAAACGTTCATACTAGTTCATAAACATGCTCAGAAACTTGTTTCCAAATGGTTAGCTAACACACTTTCATCTAAAAACACATAAAAGTGCTGTGTTTTCTGTATGTTCTTTACAAATTTACTGTTCGTTAGTGAGCTTGTAAGTCCGGAACCTCGTAGGTAAGAGTGCTCGTAAGTCGGGGACCCCCTGTACTTTTGTTAAAGAAGGGGCAGACATAATAAGATTTTATCTTCTACTGCTTCCTTTCATTTCATGTATTGTTTGGTCTTTTTTTAATTTACGTGGAATTGTAAATAGTTTTTTGTGTTCTTTTAAATTTGAAATGAATAAAAAAAAAAGTTAGAACAGGGCCATGTTTACTGTGAATCATACCCTCTTCTTTAAACAACCGTGATCAATGGAGACCAGCCGCTGGGCGTTTTGGAGGGGAAGGATGTCCCATTTTTGTCTGGTATTTATCGATGAATAATTCTAGCCAGGTCTTTGTCTGATTTTTGTTTTTGTAATGTGCTAAATATTTTCAATTGATGTGAGGTCTGGACTCTTCTCTTACAAAGCCGTGCTGTTGCAACAGAAGCATCACGTGGTATGACATCGTCTTGCCAAAAAGATAATGTCTTGATGGGAGCATACGTTTTTTTGAAACCTGTACTGTATGTACTTTTCTGCATTGATGGTGCCTTTATATACAGTATGTGTATGCTGCCCATGACATAGAGGCATTAATGTGCTCACACTGTACCATCAGAAAGGCAGGCTTTTCAACGGGGTTGATAAAAGGCTGGATGGTCCCGCTTAAACATGAAGGACGTGGCATCCTTGGTTTCAAAAAAGAATTTCAGGTTTTATCCTTTAACCATAAAACAATTTCCCACATTTCTATAGTCCATTTTAAATGAGCTTTGGACCAGTGAAGACTACAGCGTTTCTATATGGTGCTCACTTTTTCTACAGAAACATGGAGCTTTTGCATTTTGGATGACTTGATGAGTCTGTGTTTACTGACAAACATTTGTGGAAGTGTTTCTGGGTCAATGCAGTGATGTCCATACAGAATCAGACCTGTTTTCAATCACAGGCGTTAAATACTGACTATCATCCTTGTTCTTTGCACGCAGATATTCCTCCAGATTCTTGAAATCATTTATTGATACTATGAACTTTATATTACAGGACAATGAAAGTATTATTGATTATCCATTGAGGAACAACATTCTGAAATGGTTTCACTTTTTGCAGGTGTAATGTAGTTTTTTCAGGACTGATGAACCTCTGCCCATATTTTTGTCTCTCTAAAATGATTGTTTGGAACCCAGTCCTGTTAGTGATTTGTTGCCAATAAACTCATTTGTTATAAAATGCTTCTCCTGCTGTTTTCTATGGTACCACTTTTAGTCTTTTGTTGCCCCTGTCCCAACTTTTCAGATGTGTTGCTGCCGTCTAAATTAAAGACACCTTCCTCCTAAAATGTACAATTACTTATTTAGAACATTTGTTCTGCATACAAAGTTCTATTGCAAACAAAATACGGGAATGTGAGATTTTTTTTAAAAACTTTTTTGGAATTGGGGTTGTACTTGGAACAGTTTCCTACAATTTGCATTCAAGACGTAAGGCTTGATAATAAATTAACTACTACAATGACTTTCCACAACTATTGATTATTATCATCTTTATGTGTTTATGTAATAAAATATTTATGCTTCAGATGGTCTTTGTAGCACTTTGAGATTTTTATTAATGAAAAGTGCGTTATAAATTGAATTCATTATTATTATTATTATTATTATTACTCCAGTTCGGCCTTGAGGTCTCAAAAGCTCCAGGTTAAGCGAGGCCTGCACTTGTCATCAGCACAGCCCTGACCGCAGCAGCCGACTCTTTTCTTTCCTCTCACACTTTCCAGCCTGGCCCGAGAGTCTTCTGCTCACATTACCTCAGTGTTTCCACCCAGCTCTAATCGCTCCCATCTGCAGACACAGCAGCTCAAAAGCCCGTCTCTGGCTTGACCTCTCCGGCTCTTTCATCCTTTGAATAAAAGTCTATCAGGTCTGCGGTCTGGCGTCACTTGTTTCTTACAGCATCGGTTTCAAGGAGTTGGTGTAAAAGCTAGACGCTTCAGTTTAAGACAACTGTGCTTGTGTTTTTGTAAATTTGGGACAAACTGAATGAATGAATGAATTTTATTATTGTGAAACTACACATCTGACATGTGAGCCGCTTAACAGAATCCTGCCATTTTACATAAACTCTTGCAGCTTGTTTTTATCAGTTATCGCCTCAGACCTTTACCTTTCATGAGCCAAACGATAGTGCACTGGAATTTTTTTTAACTATAATTCTTCTGGTTCTTTATCCACCTCAATCAGTTTGACCAAGACACCAATATACTAAAATAAATAAATCACATTGTGCTGGCGAGGGACGTTTTATCCTAGATTACAAAATGCTTTATTACACAGTTTGTTGTAAACACTTTTATTTTGTTGAATCAGAACAAAATGTTCAGTCACAAGTACCCAAGTGTAATAAAGCACTGAGCCACATGGTGAAGCCTTTCCTAACTAACTAACCAGAAGCAACATGGCACACTGCTGCAACCTACCATCACAGTCTCCTAGATGGGAGCTAGTGTTTCCATATTCCACATCTTGTTGGAAAGGAATCCTGCAGCCACAGAGAAATCGTACGTGAGCAACATTTTTCTCAGAGAGCATCACAAACAGAAGGTTGCTCGTTATTTGAGCTCTAATGGGCAAAGAATAAATACTGAATGAATGTTTAACACATAACAAGAGAGTGAATCTAGAATTAAACAGAATATAAACTCCCGTGAAGGCGCTCCGCTCACTATTCGAAATCTGATAGTAATGATCTATAAAATTGACGTGATGCCCTTGTGTCATGTCAGTCATTCATTGTAACAAGATACGCTACAGATCTCTTTATTGATCTCTTCTGTTCAGGGTCAAAGGTGAGGGCAGCTGCACAGATGGTGATGGGAGTTGAATTACAGACAGTTCAAGGTTTTGTGTTTCCATATGCTAAAGGCACAATTCAATTAGCACTACTGAATATTTCATGCTTTCTTTGTTTAGCTGTCGATGTTTATGTGTGGTTTTCTTGTCCGTGCAAATGATCATATCTGCAACATTCATGACACATGTTCTATAGTTTCACACTGAGGGCAGAGTGTTTTGTGTGCGTTTGTTCCCCTCACCGTGTGCCTGGTCTCAGGAAGGAACAGGTACTGCCTTTGGTCCAGCCACAGTACGGATCCCTGGAAGCCAGACAGCTCCTGCAGGAGCACACAAAGAAAATGAATTACAAACTGTTTCGTGGTAGCAGCTGAATCAAACACTTGAGATTCCAGTCATCAAGGAAGAGTCAGCTCGTAAAGATGGAACCTGGAAAACTGTTGAGGGTGAAGGGAATGGCAAGGTGTTTGGAAATACAGGTAGTCCTCGGGTTACGATGGTCTCGAGTTACGACGTTTCGCGGTTATGACGCATCTCCCATTAACAAATACATATATATATGTATATATATATAGAAAAATTTATTTTGAAAAGCCGAGTTCCGGTTTTACTTCCGGTTTGACGGCAGAAACAGCGGAGCAACAAGCCAACATGCCAACAGACCTTACTGTAAACGCTCTGGACTGTGCGAAACAGTGGAAAAGTACAGGCAGAGCTTGGAGTAGCAACGAGCTAACATGCTAACAGACGGAGGAAGTCTCCACCGGCTTTCCAGTAGGAAATTAACTCTTTTTTCCCTTCATTATGGCTCCAAATACGTGTTTTTTGATAATTATGTAGTGTACTGTGTTAGGATAGGCTAAGTGCTTGGTAAAATACAGTATATTGTACGTATAAGGTGCAGTTTGTATGTATGTTCCGACTTACGTCGAAATTTGGTTTACGACGGGGCGTAAGAACGGAACTCTGTCGTAAGTCGGGGACTACCTGTATGTGGAAACTTTGTCAAATAAAATCACTAAAGAGATTCATCCCTGCACACAACAGCCAAACATATTACACTGAGTAGATATTCATTTAGCATTATGTAACTGTGACACATCCTCTGTGGGAAGCAGGCTTACAACTTTTGTATTCTACTTTGTAAATAAGTCATAATTCGGAAGCCATTTTCTTCAAGTTAAATATATTTCTAGAGTTAAAAAAAAAGCAAACAAAGTGAGCTGTGATTTGACAAACACAGGTGGCATCCCTCCTCTGCTGGCTGAAGCTAAACCAGAAATGTTAATTACATTGGAAAGGGCTGTAACAGGTGGAGTGAGAAATCAGAGAAAAAAAACAAATTGTTTTAGCTTCCCACTGCGTTCAGTCAGAAATGATGGGCCAAAAAGAAGACAATAAAATGAAACGGAACAATTGTCTTTGCATGACTCACCTCATGCATCGTGAGTGGAGGTGGCAGCGAGATGTGGGCACTCTAACCAGACAGGAGGGGAAGGCCAGCAGCAGAGTGTGGCTGGTCCGGTCCAAAGTCAGGGACAAGAGCTGACGCGCCTGAGGAGAGTCCTCACCACACCTGCAGACAGACAAGACACTTACTGACGTCTGTTTAGGTCTGAACAACCAGTGACTGGATCAAAGACCTCGTTCAAAAGAGACTGGGCTAATCGAACACAGTCCACCCACACTCAAACACTGGAAGACCAGTTCAGATAACTGTGGCAGGACTTCCCCCGTTAGACTGCAAGCGTATGAAAGCTCAGGAATCATAACTAAATCAATAATGGACAGTGATGGTTGTTGTTCAGCTGTTCACAAAAGTGAACCATGCAAAGGATGCAGAGAGAAGGAAAGAGCGAACAATGATCTGCTGGTGCCCCTTCCCTGTTCACTGTTGTTGTTTTTTTAGCACATGTTTGTAATTTCATTCTAATCATCACAGTGTAAAATATTATTTTCCTGTTTTTATTTTGGTGTTATGAAATGAAATTACAAGTGAAAAAGTGTATTGCCTACAATAAATTGTTAGCTTTTATGCCCAGTGGAACCCAAACCCATCAGAAATGTCAATCTCTCCTTTTGGATATCATCCTTTTTTAAAAATCAGGTTTTGACACAGCTTTTATTTATTTAATGCACAGGTGCATCTAAAAAAAAAATGAATATCGCGAAAGAGTTCATTTTCTGTCCATCATTTCAGAAAGTGAAACTCATATATTACATAGATCCACTACACAATATTTTAAGTATTTACTTCTTGTAATTTTGATGATTATGGCTTAATGAAAAATCAAAACTCGGTGTCTCAGAAATTTTTAATATTCCACAGCCAGCTTTTGGTACCTTTGGCAGTGCAGGCTGGAGCAGAGTCCTGCTGGAAAATGAGATCAGCATCTCCCTAAAGCTCATCAGCAGAAGGAAGCATGAAGTCTCTAAAATCTCCTGGTAGATGCTGCATTGATTGGACTTCAGAAAACACCAGCAGAGGACATGGCATGACTGTGTAAACTTCACTCTGCACTTCAAGCAACATGGACTCTTCCTCCAGACTCTGAGACTTTGATTTCTAAATTACATGCAAAAATTACTTTAATCTGAAAAGAGGATATTGGACCTATTGAGCAACAGTCCAGTTCTTTTTGTCCTCAGCAGGTAAGACACTTCTGATGTTGTATCTGGTTCAGGAGTGGCTAGACTTGAGGAACGAGACATTCGTAGTTCATGTCCAGGAGTTAATCAGCTGATCAGGGTGTGAGGCCATGCAGCATGAGGGATGAGGTACCTTTAGCTCTTTAACTAGAGAGCCTGTATTTTGTGCTGCTAGCTTAGTGCTATGTCAGTGCCGGTGAGGGTGGCAAGTTCGGTTTGGTTGGCGGGGTGCTCAGTTCTATTGACGGGGTGGGGCACCCCGCTTGTA
>JBBPBX010049877.1:0-25187 GCA_038048925.1 Garcialebias charrua | reverse complement strand
AGTATTAATATTGACCTCCTCATTAACCCCTTACAATAAGCTAACTCTAACTTGATAAAGCTAATGCTAATGTAACCCAGGCTAAAATAACCTTTATTGTTGTATCCATTTTATTTATTTGGCTATTAAACTGATTAATAGGAAATAAATAAACAAATAGAGAAATAAATAGGAAATAAATAAATAAATAAATAGAGAAATAAATAGGAAATAGGTCTAAAATGGTTGAAACTTTCCAGTTTCACTTTTTGTGTGTGTGCTGGAAACCATGAAAGATAATGATTACAGGTATTTTAAAGGTAATATTTGGTGTAATTATCTTTTATTGTGTTGAAATCTGTACACAAAGAGGTTATTTTGGTCACAGTATTTAATGTAAGCAGAAGACTTTTATTTTGAAAGGTTGCCTGCATGTGCAGCTCACGTGACTGGTCCAGCAGCCGTTAAGTTTTGTTTTCCTCTGCGCATGTGCAGCTCACATGACTGGTCCCACAGCCGTTGGGTTTGGTTCCATCTGCGCATGTGCAGCAGAGTGTATAAATACAGGGGACCTGAAGCGGGAAAGACAGAGACTGAAAAGCAATGAAGCGGAACGCTTTGTTGTAAAAGAAAGAGAAGAAGAGAGGAGAAAGTTAGAGAAACGTTGATCAGAAAGGTGCCTGTCGCCTGAGAAAACTCTTTAGACGTAAAGAGTGGTTTCTGCACTTTTTTCCTCGACCTGACTGCGTTCAGGAATTTTATTTTCTGAACAGAACTGAACTTGGTGAGTTAAAAGTATATTTTATTTTCTGGAAAAATAATTTATATGTTATATATTTTTGTCTCACCGAAGGAGAAAGATAAGAAACACAATTTATGTCGTTTTATGCCTAAAAAATGGTTTGAGATGTGTCAGCAAAGCCGAGTGACTATTGTAATTTTAGAAAGCTAAAACAGACTTTTGTGTTTCTCCCTGGCTGTGCCAGGCTTTCTTTTTTTTTTTGGCTTTTCTTTTTGTGTGTGTGCTGGAAAGTTTCTTTCCAGTTTTCTGAGAAAGCTTCTAGAACCTTCTGGAAAGCCTTGCTGAGGGTGTTTCAACGGTTCTGCTGAGTCAGGAGCTGGACCGGAAGTTCCCTGTCAGCAGCTGTGTCCAGACTGAATTCAGATGGCGAGTCAGTACCCCAGGAATTAAGGACCGCCCAGCAGAAGCTCCGCCTCCTGCTGGAACACTTCATCTTACCCAAAGAAAAGTGGTATGATCCAAATTGTTCCCGCCTCTCTAAAAAAAGAGCAGTGGACTCAGAACTGATTTTCAACCTGTAGAACTCTTCATGAGAGAAGGGAAAAGGTCGAATTGATTACACATTATTCAGTTTACTGAATTTCTGTGGTTCTTTTTACATTTTTTTTTCTTAAATCCCAATTAATATTTATTAAGTTGTGAACTGTAAATTGTTGTTGGGTTTTTGAATTTAAAAATAGATAAGATTTATTTTGAGAAGTAGTTAATTTAGAAAACTAAATAGCTTAAATTCTTAAAGGAGCACTAATCTTTTAAATTAGGTTTAAAAGATTAATTAGCTGTAAATTAAATAAATTGCAGTATTAAATTGAAATAAACTAGAATACAAATTAGATATAAAATAAATAGCAACCCTTAATTACCATTTAGTGTTTATTGAACTTCTAAGAAGAGGTTAATAAATTACCAAAAAGGGAACAAGGGATTTATTTATATCGTTTTGAGTGTAATTGTATGTGATTGTGTGTATTGTTGTTGTTTATTCATTTGTTTTTATTAAATGATAAGCTGGCAGTTCAACTTTCACATTGTGGTCTGAGTCAATAATTTAAGGTTTACTATTTTACTTCTTTCTCTTTTTTGCTCCAGAAGTCGAACCTGGTAACTAGCCCTTAACCTAACTAGACTGTAAACACGCCATGAGCGTTGTTTAGATAATTGGCAAACTAGCCAAGATTAATAGCGTGTCATAGGTGTTACACTAACGATAAAGCTAATTATCTGTACGTACGTCTTCTTCAATCGCCGAAACTCAACCATGCGGCTCGAAATGGCGCGTCCCTTTAAATACTACCGCAGTACCTGTAGGTATCCCTCTGCCGCCTTTTGTTTCGCCAGGTACAGTACGGCTATGTATACTTCCGCTGGCCGCCCCACCCCTTCTCCTTCCGCTAGCGGTAGATTTCCACAGTCATGCGTGAACACACAACAGCCATGGTAATCCCCTCCCCCACCATGCCGTAATGACGCTCTTATGCCGTAGCTCGATTCCATACTTTGAACGGGGCTCGTTCGTAAGTCCTACATCTAGTATGCCGTAGCTCGACTCCATACTTTTAACAGGGCTCATTCGTAAGTCTCGCGTCTAGTATGCCGTAGCTCGATCACATACTTTTCAACGTGGTTCGTTCGCAAGTCCCGTATTTTGTGTCGTATCTCAAAGTCATTTTTTTCAACGGGGCTTGTTCGTAAGTCCGAGCTACCGTAGGTCGGGGTAGCCGTAAGTCGAGGACTCCCTGTATACAGGGCCGGATTTATGCAGGGGCTTACAGGGGCTTGAGCCCAGGGGCCCCGGAATTTTAGGGGCCCCCAGAGCCTCGGGACCCGCCCCCTAAGTTTTTTTTTGTGCACGGATAGTCTCAAACACGTTGTCTCACAAAGGAGAAAACTGTTCTTGTTAGGTTTTATGTAAAACTGGATGATTTTATCTTTTATTCGCTTCAGCGCGGCCGGTCCCCTCCCGCTGCCGGCGGGGGAGGGAGGGGGTGTGTGCGGCCGGTCCCCTCCCGCTGCCGGCGGGGGAGGGGGGGTGCGCGCAGCCGGTCCCCCACCCACCGCTGGTGATAAGGAAGAGAAAGTGGAGGTGGAGGTGAATGGAGAAATAAAAAGTGCAGGAACGGAGGCAAAGGAGCTGGTGTAGGAGAAAGCAGGGGCGGCTGTAGAAGAAATGGAGCTGGGGCCCCCCAAACCAGGTGAAGAAACAAGGGAAGAGAAAAAATGAAGTTGCTGCAAGCGTGTTGCAGGGAAGTTTGTGTTGAAGTCCAGGCAACAATAGCTATTCAGTGATTTTATTTTGTGATGGAAGCATCATATTCTAGTTTCAAACCCTAACATGTGGTTTTGTATTTAACCAGTTCAGGGTTGTTTGTAGTTTGTGACAACTGGCATATTAAAGTTGTAAGTTGTGAAAACTTACTATTCAGTCATTTTCTGCTCATCATCTGAACCAAAGCAAAACAAACAAACATATATATATATATATATATATATATATATATATATATATATNATATACATATACATATATACATATATATATATATACATATATACATATACATATATACATATATATACATATATACATATACATATATATATATATATATACATACTGTATATACATATACATATATACATATATATATACATATTAGGGGTGTAACGATACACAAAACTCACGAGACGAGACGAGAAAATCACAGATCTCGCGAGAACGAGACGAGATTTTAACATTAGTTCAAGAAAACTTCAAAGATCGGTTTTATGCCGCAAAAAGGCTTTTATTCTGTTTTAACATGTATTACAAACCCAACTGATGTCTTCATTTTACTGATTGAATCTCCTTAGACCTTAGAACGTTCAACTTTGTTAAAAAAAATAGATATTCACGCAGGACTTTCCAAAAATTGAACATAAATATCCGCATCAGCGCTGAATCTGCAGCCGTCACTCACCAGTGTTGCCAGATTGGGCGGTTCACCGCGATTTTCCTTCTGACTTTTGCGGGTAAAGAGTGCTTTGGGTGGGTGGGACTCTATCTGGCAACACCGGTCACACCGGTGTTTACACGCGTGTCTTTACATTCGGGGCAGCGTCGGCAGCGCCGGGACCCTCCATCAATGTAGAGGCGTCTGCGGCACCGGGACCCTCCATCAGTAGTTGGGGCGTCTTCTATAGCAACTTCATCCGGCGAAGCCATGCTGTCCGTGACGCTGACTTGCTAGGGGCTCTGCTAGCGCTAGCATTAGCATCTCGCGAGACAACGTTACCTCTCAACGAGAGATATCGCGGGAGTTTAATATCAAGAGATCTCGTACAACGAGATCTCGTTACATGCCTAATACTGTATATCCATCCATCCATCCATCCATCCATTTTCTTCCGCTTATCCGGGGTCGGGTCGCGGGGGTAGCAGCCTAAGTAGGGAGGCCCAGACTTCCCTCTCCCCAGCCACTTGGAGCAGCTCCTCTGGGGGAATCCCAAGGCGTTCCCAGGCCAGCCGAGAAACATAGTCCCTCCAGCGTATCCTGGGTCTTCCTCTGGGTCTCCTCCCGGTGGGACATGCCCGGAACACCTCACCAGGGAGGCGTCCAGGAGGCATCCTAACCAGATGCCCGAGCCACCTCAACTGGCTCCTCTCGATGTGGAGAAGCAGCGGCTCTACTCCGAGTCCCTCCCGGATGACTGAGCTTCTCACCCTATCTCTAAGGGAGAGTCCAGCCACCCTGCGGAGAAAACTCATTTCAGCCGCTTGTATCCGAGATCTCGTTCTTTCGGTCACAACCCAAAGCTCATGACCATAGATGAGGGTGGGAACGTAGATCGATCGGTAAATTGAGAGCTTTGCCTTTTGACTCAGCTCTCTCTTCACCACGACAGACCGGTACAGCGCCCGCTTCACTGCGGACGCTGCACCTATCCGCCTATCGATCTCACGCTCCAGTTTTCCCTCATTCGTGAACAAGATCCCGAGATACTTAAACTCCTCCACTTGGGTAAGGACCTCCTCCCCGACCCGGAGAGGGCACGCTACCCTTTTCCGGCTCAAGACCATGGCCTCGGATTTGGAGGAACTGATCCTCATCCCGGCCGCATCACATTCAGCTGCAAACCGCTCCAGCGAAAGCTGTAGATCACGAGCTGATGAAGCCAATAGGACCACATCATCTGCAAAAAACAGAGAAGCGATTCTAAGGCCACCAAAACGGATCCTCTCAACACCTTGGCTGCGCCTAGAAATTCTGTCCATAAAAGTTATAAACAGAATCGGTGACAAAGGGCAACCTTGGCGGAGTCCAACTCTCACCGGAAACGAGCCTGACTTACTGCCAGCGATGCGGACCAAGCTCTGACACCGGTCGTACAGGGACCTAACAGCCCATATCAAAGGGCCTGGTACCCCATACTCCCGGAGTACCCGCCACAGAACCCCCCGAGGGACGCGGTCGAATGCCTTTTCCAAGTCTACAAAGCACATGTAAACTGGTTGGGCAAACTCCCACGCACCCTCCAGGACCCTGTTGAGGGTGTAGAGCTGGTCTAGTGTTCCACGACCAGGACGAAAACCACACTGCTCCTCCTGAATCCGAGGTTCGACTATCCGACGGACCCTCCTCTCCAGAACCCCTGAATAGACCTTACCAGGGAGGCTTAAGAGTGTGATCCCTCTATAGTTGGAACACACCCTACGGTCCCCCTTTTTGAATAGGGGAACCACCACCCCAGTCTGCCGAATCCAAGGGAACTGCCCCCGATGTCCACGCGATATTGCAGAGTCGCGTAAGCCAACACAACCCCACAACATCCAGAGCCCTAAGGAACTCAGGACGAATCTCATCCACCCCCGGAGCCTTGCCACCGCGGAGCTTTTTAACCACCTTGGCGACCTCAGCACCAGAGATTGGAGAGCCCGACCCAAAGTCCCCAGGCTCCGCTTCCTCAGTGGAAGACGTGCCAGTAGGATTGAGGAGGTCTTCGAAGTATTCCGCCCACCGACTCACAACATCCCGAGTTGAGGTCAACAGCACGCCATCCCCACCATAAATGGTGTTGGTCGCGTACCGCTTTCCCCCCCTGAGACGCCGGATGGTGGACCAGAATCGCCTCGAAGCCGTACGGAAGTCATTCTCCATGGCCTCTCCGAACTCCTCCCACGCCCGAGTTTTTGCCTCAGCAACCACCCGAGCCGCATGCCGCTTGGACTGCCGGTACCTATCTGCTGCTTCCGGGGTCCCACAGGCCAAAAAGGCCCAATAGGACTCCTTCTTCAGCTTGACAGCATCCCTCACCGCCGGTGTCCACCACCGGGTTCGAGGGTTGCCACCACGACAGGCACCAACAACCTTGCGGCCACAACTCCGATAAGCTGCCTCGACAATAGAGGCGCGAAACATGGCCCACTCGGGCTCAATGTCCCCCGCCTCCCTCGGAACGTGTTCAAAGCTCTCCCGGAGGTGGGAGTTAAAGCTCCGTCTTACGGGAGACTCTGCCAGACGTTCCCAGCAGACCCTCACAATACGTTTGGGTCTGCCAGGTCTGACCGGCATCCTCCCCCACCATCGGAGCCAACTCACCACCAGGTAGTGGTCAGTTGACAGCTCCGCCCCTCTCTTCACCCGAGTGTCCAGGACATGCGGCCGCAGATCAGATGAGACGACAACAAAGTCGATCATTGAACTACGACCTAGGGTGTCCTGGTGCCAAGAGCACATATGGACACCCTTATGCCTGAACATGGTGTTCGTTATGGACAATCCATGACGAGCACAGAAGTCCAACAACAGAACACCACTCGGGTTCAGATCAGGGGGGCCGTTCCTCCCAACCACACCCCTCCAGGTCTCACTGTCATTGCCCACGTGAGCGTTGAAGTCCCCCAGCAGAACAAGGGAGTCCCCAGGAGGCGCACCCTCCAATACCCCCTCCAAGGACTCCAAAAAGGGTGGGTAATCTGCGCTGCCGTTCGGCGCATAGGCACAAACAACAGTCAGAGCCCGTCCCCCCACACGTAGGCGAAGGGAGGCTACCCTCTCGTTCACCGGGGTGAACCCCAACGTACAGGCACCAAGATGGGGGGCAACAAGTATGCCCACTCCTGCTCGGCGCCTCTCACCAGGGGCAACTCCAGAGTGGAAGAGTGTCCAACCCCTCTCAAGGAAACTGGTTCCAGAGCCAGAGCCATGCGTTGAGGTGAGTCCGACTATTTCTAGCCGGAACCTCTCAACCTCACACACTAGCTCAGGCTCCTTCCCCACCAGAGAGGTGACATTCCATGTCCCAATGGCCAGCTTCTGTAGCCGAGTATCAGACCGCCAGGGTCCCCGCCCTCGGCCACCACCCATTCCACAATGCACCCGACCCCTTTGGCCCCTCCCACAGGTGGTGAGCCCATGGGAAGGGGGACCCACGTCTCCTCTTCGGGCTGTGCCCGGCCGAGCTCCATGGGTGAAAGCCCGGCCACCAGGCGCTCGCCAACGTGCCCCTCCTCCGGGCCTGGCTCCAGAGTGGGGCCCCGGTGACAGAGCAGGGTCAGTGGATGCTGAAGCACATAGTGCAAAGAGGTTGCCAAATGTATGCAGAGTCAATCACTACAGACCTCCAAACTTCATGTGGCCTTCAGATTAGCTCAATAACAGTGTGCAGAGAGCTTCGTGGAATGGGCTTCCATGGTCGAGCAGCTGCATCCAAGCCATACATCACCAAGTGCAATGCAAAGCATCAGATGCAGTGGTGTAAAGCACGCCACAACCGGACTCTAGAGCAGTGGAGGCACGTTGTTGTGAGTGACAAATTGTGCTTCTCCATCTGGCAATCTGATGGATGAGTCTGGGTTTGGTGGTTGCCAGGAGAATGATACTTGTCTGACTTCATTGTGCCAAGAGTAAAGTTTTTTTTGGGGGGGGGGTTAAGATGTGGGATACAGAAGCTGGGCTTGGCCCCTTAGTTCCAGTGAAAGGAACTCTTACTGCTTTAGCATACCAAGACATATTTTGGACAATTCCATGCTCCCAACTTTGTGGGAACAGTTTGGAGCTGGCCTCTTCCTCTTCCGACGTGACTGTGCACCAGTGCACAAAGCAAGGTCCATAAAGAGATGGATGGCAGAGTCTGGTGTGGATGAACTTAACTGGCCTGCACAGAGTTCTGACCTCAACCCAATAGAACACCTTTGGGATGAATTAGAATGGAGACTGAGAGACAGGTCTTCTCGTCCAACATCAGTATGTGACCTCATAAATGTGCTTCTGGAAGAATGGTCAAAAATCTCCAAAAACACACTCATAAACCTTGTAGAAATGAGGGACTACTGTACTACTTACAAATACTAATACTTGTCTATATAATTTTGTTCTGTCTCATGTACTCACCTCACCACCAGAAGAGGAGCTTCTCAGCATGACCTCAGCTGAAGTAAGGAGTACCTTCGGGAATAATAATCCTCACAAAGCAACTGCCCAGACAAGATACTGAGGAAGGTGCTGAAAAACTGTGCCATCAGCTCTGTGAGGTGCTGGCCAACATTTTTAATTCCTCCCTCACCCTGGCAACAATTCCCACCTGCCTGAAAACTGCCACCATCATCCCAGTTCCAAAGAGTACTACAGTGACTGGTCTGAATGACTACCGGCCAGTAGCTCTCACCCCAGTAGTTGCTAAATGCGGATGTAAGGTCGAGTAAGAAAAGGAGCACAGAATCACCAGTATCTGTGGATAGGAAGATGTCAATAAAAACCTTCAGTAGAGCCGTTTCAGTGCTGTGGAGAGGTTTAAAGCCAGATTGAAATAACTCTAAAATGGCATTATCCTACAGGAAACACTTCAACTGGGACTCAACTATTATTTTCCAGTACAGGTAGTCCTCGACTTACGCCGTAGATCCGTTCCTATGCGACGGCGTAAACTGATTTTTGACGTAAGTCAAAATATACGTACATACTGCACCATATACATGTACAGTACTGTATTACCAAGCACTTAGCCTATCCTAACACAGTACCCTACATAATTATCAAAAAACACATATGTTTGGGAGCCATAATGAAGGGAAAAAAGAGTTATAGCCTACTGGGATGCTGGTGACGCCGTATTCCTCCGTCCATTGGCCGTATTCTCTATTATGTTTACGACGTAAAACCGCTGTCCAGCTCGGTCCATCTGCCATATTCCGCATTCCGTTTACGACAAAAAACTGCGTTCACAGTACAGTTTTGTTTATTTTTTTAATGTCCAGAGGACCAGACTTAGCTTTTTTAGAGAGTACAGTGCAGTGGTCCTCCGCCGCTACGTTTATGACGTAAAACCGGAAACCGCGTAACTCGGCTTTTCCAAATAATTTTTTGTTAAATATTTTTATGGGAGATGCGTCATAACCACAAAACGTTGTAACTCGAGACCTTCGTAACCCGAGGACTACCTGTAGTTTAGAAACAAATGGGAGTCTGGAGACAGGCTGAAAAGTCCATGTTAGGCTTTTTCAGGAGAGGTTGAACAGCTGCATGTTTAATGTCTAAAAAAGCTAAGTCTGGTCCTCTGGACATTCAAAAAACAAAACAAAACATTTTAAACGTTTCGTATTTTGTCCGAAATACTTCCTCAATCTGAGGTGCTGTATTCAGCTCAGTCTTATAAATAGCACCCTCTCACAGTGGATCAAACAGTTTTCTGCTGACAACCGAAACCAGCTGCTCACATGATCAAGGAGGACCATCAGCCTAACGATGGATCGTTAACACCCTGATGGTTATTTGCTATTCACAGTGGGCTGAGTGATACTTTTCAAAACACAACGTCCCAGTGGCTTTTAAATCCCAAAATACATTACAGCAAAGACTGGTTCATCCCAAAGATCCAGTCCTCTGGCACAAACAGAGAAATTAAACAGCCACTGGCCAAAAGGATGGACCAACACAGAAGATCAACATCGTCAGGCCAGAACTCTGCGGTCTACACTCATCTCCAGGCCAGCGGTCACTCTTTCAGGGATGAATATGTTCACATCCTTGATAGAGAGGAACAATGGTTTGAGATAGGAGTAAAGAAGGCCATCTTTGTGAAAAGAAACCATCCATCATTAAACAGAGGTGGAGGCCTCCAGGTTCAACTGTCCCCCTCTTACAATGCTGTTATTGTATCACTCCACCCTTTGTAAACAGCAAACAACCATCAGAGTGCTAACGATCCATCGTTAGGCTGATGGTCCTCTTTGATCATGTGAGCAGCTGGTTTCGACTGTCAGCAACAAACTGGTTGATCCACTGTGAGAGGGTGCTATTTATAAGACTGAGCTGAATACAGCACCTCACACTGAGGAAGTCTTTCGGACGAAATACGAAAAGTTTCTAATTTTTTGTTTTGTTTTGTTTTTGGAATGTCCAGAGAACCAGACTTAGCTTTTTTAGATTTTTCTACCTGGATTATTGAGCATGCATCAGGGTAGTACATTATGTTTAAAGGTTTTTGGCACCACGTCAGTGGATAAACTGCTATTCACAATAGCAAGAATGGAAGGACCTAGAGCAGGAAAAATCTTCTTTAGTAGTCGAGGGGGGACCACATCAAAGGGGGAACCAGGTTTCATGCTGCACATTACCTGCTCCAAAGAAGATAGGGAGATAGGCTCAAAATGGTCAAATACAGCTACAGATTGAGGTAGGATGGACAGATCATGAGCTAGAGGACCTTTATGGACCTTACTGGACCTTTATCCTTCCTGCCATCCAAATCTATAACATCTCTTAATAAAATGAGGATAACAAGTTACAACAACATTTAATTCCCCTTTGGGATTAAAAAAGTATTTCTAAATTTGAATTTGAATATTAGAAAGATAAATGGATGCAGTTTTTCCTTCACAGCTTTCCCTTTTTGGTTGTTTTGTTTGATAAATATTGACAATGTGGAGTCTGTCGTGTGGTTTTGTTCACCTGAGATTAAATTATAACTTTAATTGTATAGATGAACAACTCTCCTTTAAAATTGACTGATAACAGTTTTTTTTAATATGATGCACTGAAGTGAAGCCAAAGCTCATTCATGGATGTCGGAATAGGTGAAATACAGCTGGTTCTTTACATTGTATTATTGATTAGATCAGTCTTACCAACTTTTTAAAAGCATGTGTAGTGGGCATGACCGTGTCCACTTTGATACACCTGTGTATTTTTGAGCTGTTCCAGAGATGACCTTTACTGACCTCTCAGTAAAGCAAGACATTTACTACAAATTATTCCATTAGTTGTAATCTGAGAACATAGTCACCAAAAGAGACTATTTCTATCTTTGATTTTATTCTAATGTAATCAAAAGAATAACTTTTGTCATTTTCATGATATATGTTATATGCTGTTATTCTTTTAATATGGAGTATTACTGTGTTACTTGATCAAATGAAAGGGTGTCAAAGTTCAGATAAAAGGTCAAACTGACTTACACAGAAATTGTTTTTGTTGAGTTTCAGCTAAAACTCTCATCTAGCGTCTGAAAGTCTCTTCACTCAGATACTTTTCCTAAACAATTTCCCTCTGCTCTGGATTTCACCTTGAATCGTGATAACAAGTGAACTGCTCGACTGGTTTTTGAACCAATGAGGAAGAGACAAGTCTCGCTCCTCTCAGATCTTCTATTAAGTTCTAAGTTTTTGCTGGAACGAGGAAGTCTGCTGGGAACTTCAAGATGTGAGGTCGTCCCTAAGGGTTGGATGAACTCAGTCACACGCTAAGGACACGTCATCCAGTTAAGGACTAATAACATGCTGTTATGAGTCCACTTCGAACGAGCGTAAGCTCAAAACTTTGTTTATTCCTTCCTGGAATAGTTATCTTGAAGTCAGATGCCAGGAGCTGACGCATTTTCTGATGACCAACGCGAAACCAGGAGACGTTGAAAACGTAAACGAGAACCGGCTCGGACATGCTGGGCCTGAAGGACTCTGTGCATCTGAAAGGCTGGTGTCATCTCTTTATCAGACTCGTCGTCAAAGGTAAAGAGCTGTTTACAAACGTACCTGGATTTTAGCAGAAGTCGGATGGGAAGTGTCACTTCTGGTAACATGCTCAAGACAATTTCCTTTAAACCATCTCTCCATCTTTCCTCCTATCTCCTTTCCCTCAATTCTAAGCTGGAAACTAATTAAGTCATAGAGCCTCAGACTAAATATGTTAACATCCTGTATTTATGTCTGTTGTGTTACAATTTAAATGTGCTGACGTGTTAAATTGCAAGAAAGTGAAATCATGTCAATCAAGTGTAATGGTGTTAATTTAGTTGATTTATTTTAAATAAATGGTAGTGTCTTTGACATACCAACTAAGTTAACGTGTCCATTGTCACTCTATGGCTTTATTTATTTATCCATCATAAAGATCACAGAAATATTGGGTAAACTGAAAAAGAAAAGAATCCGTGAAATTACTATTCAATCTGAATAAGTAAATTAATTAAGGATAAAGAGGTCAGCTTAATACTGACCCCTGCTAAAATCCTTTACATCTGGGTGGCACCGTATGTGTTTAAAGACACAATATGGTGGTTCCCCTCATGTTTCCTTCATAAACTACAAGAAAGAAAGAAAAAAATCTTTGCTAATTTTACTCAAGTTCAGCTTTTATTTTAGAGAGTCAGAGTCAGAGAGTCTTTATTGTCATTTGCACCGCATGTGGTACATGTGATGAAAACGAGATTATGTACACGGGGTCCCAGTTACATCCAACAACAAATGCAAGAGAAAAACAGTAATAACATCTAGAATTAACTAAGAAAAACATCAACTAGTAATACACTAAGCCTAATATAGTGGGAATAAACAGCAGCACGAACATGAGTTTGTATGAGCAGATGGTCACAGATGAACACAGATGAACACAGCAACAAGAAAACAGATCAGCATCAGCACAATGTGATATTTTGCAGTGTTTATTTTTTTATTTTATTTTTATTTATTCATGAGTCTAACAGCCTCAGGGTAGAAGCTGTTCCTCAGTCTAGTGGTTCTACATTTGATGCTCCTCAACCTCCGTCCTGAGGGGAGTGGGGCAAAGAGTGAGTGTGCTGGGTGAGTGAGGTCTTTCATGATGCAGGTGGCTCTTTTCCTGCATCTGGAGGTGTAAATGTCTGTGATGGTGGGGAGACTGACTCCAACAGACTTCTGTGCAGCCTTCACCACTCTCTGTAGAGCTTTCCTCTCTTCAACTGTGCAGCCTCCATGCCACACGTTGATGCTGGAGCACAGGACGCTCTCCACTGCACACCTGTAGAACGAGGTGAGAACTGGGCTGCTCAGACCAGCACGTCTCAGCCGTCTGAGGAAGTAGAGTCTCTGATGACCTTTCTTGATCAGGCTGGTGGTGTTGTTGCTCCAGCTGAGGTTATCATTCATGTGTACACCCAAGTATTTGTAGCTGGAGACCACTTCCACTGCAGACCCACCTATTTTCAGTGGGGCGTGGGTGTGTTTGTTCCTTCTGAAGTCCACAATCATCTCCTTTGTCTTCTTCACATTCATGTGAAGATTATTCTCTTTGCACCAGCTCTCCAGGTGTTCCACCTCCTGTCTGTAGCTGGACTCATCATTGTTTGTGATGCATCCCACCACCGCTGTATCATCTGCAAACTTAACAATATGACAGCCTGGAAGTGTGGCTGTACAATCATATGTGAGCAGAGTGAACAGAAGGGGGCTCAGCACACATCCTTGAGGAGAGCCAGTGCTGAGGGTTATGGTGGAGGAGGAGAAGTTGTGGATCTTCACGGACTGTGGTCTGTTTGTTAAGAAGTCTAGTACCCAGTTACAAATAGAGGGGCTTAGTCCAAGTGTAGATAGTTTGTCTATCAGAGTTTGGGGGATCATGGTGTTGAAGGCAGATGTGAAGTCCACAAAGAGCAGACGCACGTATGAGTCCTTCTGATCCAGGTGGGTGAGAGCAGTGTGGACCACGGAAGAAATGGCGTCCTCTGTTGATCGGTTCTCACGGTATGCGTATTGATGAGGGTCCTCGTTGATGTTGACGGTTGCCTTGATGTGGGACATGACCAGTTTCTCAAAACATTTAGCGACTATCGGGGTGAGGGCCACTGGTCTATAGTCATTCAGACCAGTCACTGTGGAGCTCTTTGGGACTGGGATGATGGTCGCGGTCTTCAGGCAGGTGGGAACTGACTCCAGTGCAAGTGAGGTGGTGAAGATGTCAGCCAGCACCTCACAGAGCTGGTCCGCACATTCCTTCAGAACTTTCCCTGGGATGTTGTCTGGTCCGGTTGCTTTATGAGGATTAATCTTCTGAGACTGCCTCTCACTTCTGCTGCGGTCACTCTGAGATGCTCTTCATCTGGTGATGAGGTGAGTCTGGTGCTAGCTGGTCTGTTTGGATCATCAAAACGTGCATAAAACTTATTGAGGGCATCAGGCAGAGATGGGTCCCTGGGGCATTGTTTGTTCTTGCCTTTGTAATCTGTTATGCATTTAATACCCTTCCACATGCTCCGTGGGTCTTGTGAGGTGAACTGTCCCTCGATCCTCTGTGCATACGTGGCCTTGGCCTTCTTAATGCCATCCTTCAGTTCATTCCTGCTCTTTCTCAGCTCCTCTTTATCTCCTGACTTGAATGCAGTGTCCCTGGCTGCTAGCAAGGCGTGAACTTCTTTATTTAACCAGGGTTTCCGGTTCGGGTAGGATTTAACATATTTTTTTATGGATACATTTTCAGAGCATGTACTGATGTAGCCCAGGACTGAGGAAGCATAGAGTTCCATATCCACTGAGCTCCCTTCAGTAGCTGCTTCTCTGAAAATAGACCAGTTTGTCCTAATTTTAATCACTAAAATATGATAAAATAACTCGGTGGCTTAAACAACATATTGATATTAAGATAAATGAACATATTTGGAACAGCAACAAAACATATGGTTTTAAATATAGATCAAGATGCCTAAATGACAAGCAATGTAATTGCAGTTAGAAATGAAACAGTTGATTTATATGTTTATAATGAAAGACTATTTCACATCCATCTTTGCTGCTTTGATATGCATGAAACACCCTTCACCTCATCACTTTAGCTTTCAATCAGAGCTTTGTGCTTCAGTGAATGATTAATATTGTGATGTCTGCAGATGGTGGCAAAGAGCCCCCCAAAAAGCAAGAGGTTTAAAAGAGAAGGAGGTGGAGAGGATGACAGAAGTATACAAATCAATGGTCATGTTAGGGGAATGAACAAAACAAAGACAAAAGGAAGCAGGTATGAAGCCATTTTCATACCATCAACATAGCCTGTTTGAAAAATGCAAAATTTTGATGTCAATAAAGCTAATGTCCCGAATAATCGAGCTGCAGTCAGTTTGAAAAGGAAAGCTGGACATGAAAGAACACAAAAGAAACACATTACGGTATGTAAATGGGGTCAGAAACAGGAATCAATCAAACAAGTTCCAGGAAACAAGCATTATTTTCACATTAAAGGAAACTAATGATCAACTGCTCATTTACAAAATGATCCTACTGACACAAAAGCAGGCCAGGAAGAGAAACAGATTACTATTTGTTCCAAATGAAAATAACACACAAAACTGTTAGGACCTAAATGGTAGCCTTTTTAAAACTATCATTGGATGGTCAGATATATGTACACGATTTATTACCTTTCTAAAGCTCACACAAGGAATAAAATAAATAATAAAACACACACACAGAGAGAGAGAGAGAGAGAGAGAGAGAGAGAGAAATCTGAAAGTTATGCACCATAACTCATGTTTATGTTGTTTATGTTTATTAAATTTGTTCATTTTTTTACAAAAGAAACAATACAAGACAATCTCATAAATGATTGTGTATAAAATGTAAAAAAATGAAAGGTAGCAGAAAGAAGAATAAATCTTATTATATCTGCCCCTTACTTCCAACAATCAGATTAAACAACAATAATCAACCATGTAAACAATAATAATCTTCAACCAACTTTTTCCAACAATCAGATTAAACAATAATAATCTTCAGCCAACAGTACAAAATGACTAACTCTTTCTAATTTTCTAACTAATACAATACACATTACGCTATTTCATATATATTTTTTAACACATTTGTTTTGATCATTTTTTAAATGTAAACATTGACTTGGCATTTTTAACTACATTCTCCAAGCCATTCCATAATCTAATTCCCTGAATTGAGGTAGAACGTCCCTTCAAACTAGTTCTGAATTGTGGTTTTACAAACAACTCTGTCCCCTTAAGATTATAACAACTTTGTCTTTTAACAAAGTGCATTTGGATATTTAAAGGTAATGCATTATTTTGAGCTCTATACATAACTGATAAAATATTATAGTCTACCAAATCATGGAACTTCAATAACTTTAGTTGATAAAATAATGTACTTGATGGATGACGGTAATGCTTTCTAGTGATAATTCTTACGGCTCTTTTCTGTAATACAAAAATAGGTTTTGTGATTGTTTTACACGCATTCCCCCAAACATCAATACAATAGATTAAGTGTGGAACAATGATTGTGTTATACAACAAATACAGAGCTTTATCATTCAATAGGTCTCTGACTTTGTACAGTACTGCAATCGATTTAGCTATTTTTATTCTTACAGAATTTATGTGTTGTTTCCATGTCAGTTTGTCATCAATGATAACACCCAAAAACTTCACCTCACTCACTCTACAAATCTCAACATCCTCAATTTTGAGTGGAACATCAACAGTTTTCTTTTTATTAGAATATCATGTAATTAGTTTTTTCTAGATTTAATGATAATTTAATGATAATGTATATATTTTAAACCAAGTTTGTATCTTGACAAATTCTGTCTTTATCAATCATTATGTTCCCTGAAGGAAGAGAACGAGGTGCAACATATGCAATGGGAATTGCGCCCCGCGCGATTACCTGAAGGAATACATTGACGCCTTTACGGCAAGGGTGTCAGCGTAGCGCCAGAGGCCCCGCCCTCTGGGTACTTAAGCCGCTGACGCCCATCCAACTTTCTCCAAAATGCACTTCACCAAGCTTTCAGCATTGAAAGGGCCAGATATGTTGCACCTCGTTCCCTTCCTTCAGGGAACATGAGTTATGGTGCATAACTTTCAGTTCCCTTTCAGTCATGTTCTCTCGGTGCAACATATGCTATGGGAACGTAATTCATTCACACCCTTGAAATGCTCAGTAAAATGTATGCTAGTGTGAACATCTGCCCTTGACCAGCAGGAATCTCAAGGCTACTTTCTACTGTGTGTTAGAAAGAACAGCCTGAGTGACATCACACGTAGTAACATCTAAACTGTAATGCTTTGCAAAAGTGTTTATTGAGCTCCAGTTTGCCGCAACACAGATGTCTGCAACTGGTACACACTTGAACAGTGACCACGAAGTGACCAAGCCCCAAGTAGAGTGAGCGTGCACTCCAGAGGGCACCTGTTGACCTTTGCTACTGTACGCCTTTTTTATGGCCTCAGTCACCCAGTGTGAAAGGCGTTGTTTTGATAGGGCCTTTCCGGTAGCAGGTGCTACAAAGCACACAAACAGTTGTTTTGTTTTTCTCCATTCGGTTGTTCTCTGCATGTAAGTGCATAAAGCTCTCACGGGGCAGAGAGCCTTCAACCTTTCCTGTTCCTGAGTGAGGACAGGAGCAGGTGGAAAAGGAGAGATCAAAGTCCAGACTCCTAGGGTTTAAAGTCAAGACCTTGGGGATATATGCGGGATTAGGCCTTAAGGTGACCTTTGACCCATCAGGGGCAACTCTAGTACACATTGGATGTACAGACAAGGCATGGAGGTCACCCACGCATTTCGCCGAGCAAAGGACCAAGTGTAGAGTGGTTTTATAAGATAATAAATCTATCTTAATCTCGCTCAGTGGCTCGAATGGAGGATCACAGAGAGCCCCCAAGACCAGACTAAGATCCCAACCAGGGGTCAGGATCCTGCTGGGTGGTCTCATTCTTAGCACGCCCTTCATAAATCTTATTATGATTGGATACGCGCCAGGCATCCTGTTTCCCCAGCCTTCGTGACAGGCTGAAATAGCTGATAGGAACACCTTAATCGTTGAGAAACAACAACCTTTTTCCAGTAAGTCCTGAAGGAAAATCAGGAGCTGAGCCAGGTCACATGAATAGGAAATAATATTCCTTTCTGTGCACCAAGCTTCAAAAATATGCCATTTTTGTGCGTAAAGAGACTGTGTTGATACAGCTTGGGCATGTTGAATGGTTTTTACCACATTTTCCGGCAGGCCTGTTGCCACCAGTTTGTTCCTTTCTGCCACCAAGCTGAATTTTTTTTACAGCTCCCAGCCTAAACGGCAAGACTGCTCCTTTTGGTGACATAGTGTGTCCCTGAAGAAGAGAAGTTGGTGGAACCAGTTCTCCTCCAAGGGCCCTGGATTCTATGATCCCCTGAGGGTCAACAATGTTAGGGAACGGGCCTTTTTGCAGATGTGCCGCCATACTACTCTGATCAAGAGTGTCTGAGGGCAGAGGCAATCTGTTGTCATTATTAGACAAAAGTGGAACAGAATGTCTGTTTTTCCTCTTTTTGTTTGGGGTCATGTGACTGAGGAGCTGCGAGTTTTGTAAGCAAGCAGATCTCCTGACCCCAACCCGTTTCCTAGATGGGTCTGGTTTACTGGTCTCCGGCCTTAACAGAGCGTTGGAGCCAGACAAACCGCCCGGGGTCTGTGTTTCACCTGGTGGAGGGATATCGTTTAAGAGCAGAGCTGAACCAGCACAGTGAGAAAGGTCACGTGCTGCCGGATCACTGCTTGGACATTGCGTGTCGTCCATCAATGATGAAGTGGACAGCTGCAACGTGGGAACGTAGAGATGGTCCTTTGTGCTTGGCAGACTTTAAATTAGTTGGTGATAGAGAGCTCAGTTCCCTTCGATTAACAAGAAGAGGAATCTGATTCAGCCCTGGTTTGTTTACACACACAGCAGTTCGATCACAATCACCTTTGTGAATGTGTGAAGCTTGTGGTGGCCTATGGGCTTCTGCCGTGGCCCCCCGTCATTAGATTCTGTCGGCGCGCATCCCTGGGGCGCGGACATGTCACGTGTTTGCTTGGTTAGTGTATTGTCCGCCCCGTTGCTCACAATGGTGCGGGAACTAGAGCACATGACCACCCTCACCTGTCTCCGTGAGGGGTACGGGGCCTGCTTGCAGACACCTCTGTTCCTGTCTGCTACAGACGGAGCATAGGCACCCTGCTGGGGCTTATTGATTAGGCTAACACCCCGTGAGCCGTGAGGAGGGGGGGGGAGACGGCCCCCTCCCTTTATGTCGGCTGGTAGGCCAGAGGGGCTCGTTCTGCTGAAGTTATTGTGTTTGTTGTTGTTTTTATTTTTGTTTGAGTCAATAAAACAGAGAGGGGCTTTTTTTTAGCTTTATTCGTGCTTAAGTATAATGACATATATGACTTTATGTCACTCACAGCAGGAAAAACATGACTTGTGCATGCAACAGAGTCACCAGCTTTTTGTACCGTGCTACAAATAAAGTCTGTACATGAAGAGATAATTTCCCGTACCGCGTGGGTGGGTGATCGTGTAAAGTCAAGACGTGAACCTGGTTCATCAGGCATGCTTTTGTCTGGTGTCCCGGTTCGCCGAGGAGCCCCTGTGTCTGACCGCCTGGTGGGGGACAAACCTGTTTTTGCTCCATGCGTGTTCGGTTCGAGGTGGACCCGGCGGTTGATTCTGTCGGTGCTCGTCCTCGTACGCCGTCGCTTTTGCGGTGGAGCACGCGTTGCTGAGTGGTGTCGAGGCTGCACAAGTCTGCCCCCAGCTGACTCCCTGGGGAGGCGAAGGTTCTCCTGGGAATTCCCACCCGGAGAGCTTCAGCCTGTTTGCACCTCTGGTCCAGCTTGGTCTGAATACGATCCAGAGCTTTCCCAAACAATCCCGTCGGTTCTATCGAGTGGTGGAGAAAAGGCACCTTTTGTCCCTCGGGAAGGTCAGTTAAGGTCATCCACAGATGGCGTATCACGATGACCACTACAGCCATGCCTTTGCGCTGAGCAACAGCGGCTGTCCCCATCAAGCAGAGCACAAAGTTTGTTGCCCTGCGGGCTTCGTCCAGCAAGTCAGCGACAGCTTGCTTATCCGTTGTTACTTGGAGCTGTTGCAGTTTTTCAGCCAGGTAAGCCTACATCAACACGGACGTGTTCATCGCGCGCCACAAGTCCCTAAGCTCTGTAGCATTTTTTATTTTTTGAGCAAAGAAGCTGAAGCTTGACAAGCTTTGAAAGGGAGAGTTGGTTTTGTCCCGGATGACTTAGGAGCCAGGTGAGACGCCAGCGTGTCCTCAATTTGAGGCACGTTAGCTATTCCCACCCCATCCATTCCATCCACGTCAAGAAACTGCGAGAGTGGTAACAGCATGGGAGCTCGGGGCTGAGCCCGGGTGCGAGTCAGCTCTGTGATGAAGTCCGGGAACACCGGCATCCTTTGCCTCGTGGCGGACCGCTGCTTTGAGTAAAAATAGTTTCCTACCAGACTTATGACCTGTTGGCGAGGCGGAAGCTCTGGCCATGGGATCTGCAGCGCGTCTGCTGCTCTGTGACACAGGTCGAACAGAGCAGGGATGGAAAAGTCAGTTTCCGGGAGCACAGGTGCCGGGGTGCGGGAGAGATCTTCTCCCTCTTCCTCGTATTCAACTTCTGCGTCCTGCGCGGAAAATTCGCCTGAGGCTGAAATCGAGATCTCGTTCATCATGCCTCGATTGTCAAATTCGACTGTTAAGTCCAAATAGGAGCCAGCACGTCAGGGTTGTCACCTCATTCGACTCGTGTGCTGTCGTGCAAAGCCATGTTCTCAAGTTCCGGCATGTCCGAGATAAGGCAAGCGAGACCTTCCAGAATCCTTTTCCTTTTATTCTGAGACGTCTCCTCCGTCGCGTCGCTTTCGCTGCCTAGCCCACTACGAGTTAGCGAGGGTAGCGGTTGTTGCGCAGTTAGCGCCGTCGAGCGAAGCAGTTTGTGGAGAGAAAAAACTTCGGGGTTAAGAGAAAATGTGCCAGACTAGCTTTCGCTAGCCCGGCAGTATGCAGGAATAATTCTCCGTATGCTCTGTGTAGGGAGCAAGCTTACCTCTAGTTGAAAGATTAAGCAACAGAGAAGTCCCGCGAAGAGAGGTAGTTCAGGTTTAAGCGAGGTGAAGGGCAATAAGAGAAAGTTGGATGGGCGTCAGCGGCTTAAGTACCCAGAGGGCAGGGCCTCTGGCGTTACACCGACGCCCTTGCTGTAAAGGCGTGAATGTATTCCTTCAGGTAATCGCGCGGGGGCACAATTCCGATAGCATATGTTGCACCGAGAGAACATGACTGAAAGGGAACTGTTTTTGACCAAATGAGCCATATTCCTGTTATTCATTCATGCAGTGGGGAAACTCATTTTATATTATAGCAGATTGGATTAGAAAACAAGTGAGATTCAATGTTAGAACAAAATTTAAACATCCTCTTTGCCCCACTGTAGGCCTTTGAGCAAGGTCCTCGTATATATACCAACAGTGTATATATATTTTCTCATTATTATTATTTCTGCTGCTCCCTTCTTCAAAGGTTGCCACAATGAACTAACTTGCACAAAGTCTTGGCAATTGTTTTATGCCAGATGCTCTTCCTGATGCAACCACAGACCACTGATCTACCACAGCATTCAGACCACTGATCTACCACAGCATTCTGTGTGGAGCAGAGAGTTCCTATCCAGGAACCTGGGGGAGCAGATGGTGGGGGTTATAAGCCTTGCTCAAGGGCCCAGTGTGGGACAAAAGAGGGTGAGGGCAGAAGCAGGTGTTTCACCTTTCCTACCCACATATTTTAGACTGGGGCCTTTCTGGGTGGAGTTTGCATGTTCTCTCCATGCTGTGTGGGTTTTCTCCAGGTACCCCAGTTTCTTCCCACAGACCAAAAACATGCATGTTAGACTGATTGGTAACTCTAAATTGTTCTTAGTGAGAGAGTGAATGGTTGTTTGTCTTGTTTGTATCTATGAGTTCCTGTGATGGACTGGAGTCCAGGGTGTCCCCCGCCTCTCTCACTGTGATAGCAGGATATGGTACCAGTGACTGCCTCGACCTGAAAAGGAAGAAGCAGGTAAAGATAATGCATGAGCTGTCTAGATTACACGACTGTCCAAACTATGTGAAACTGCAATCATGGTGGCCCAAATGGATCTTCTCTTTCTGTCAATCCTTGAGTCCTTTGTTTAATTACAAAAAAATTACATAGATTTGTTAAAGACCGTGTAAAGTAAAATTAAATGTGTGTTTTGAGTTTGTCACACGGCATAAATATGTGTTTTTAATCACCCATATAAATCTGACTGATTAAAAACATTGTTTACCTTATAAAATTAAGTCTCAAAAATAATGAAAAAGCATAATTCTGCCCTGGTCTGAAACGCTGGGGGCGTGTCAGCGCGTGGTTTCAGCGCAGTACTGCGCCCGTGTCCTGCACCCTGAAGATGTTCGCGAAGGCTGGCAGCCTAATTGGAGTTCTCCAGCCCTACTCATTTGAACCTCCAGAGCCAGACTCAGACTCTGAGTCAGACAGTGACCACTGTGACGGTCGGCATCGTTCTTCACAGCCTGAGCTGTGTGTGGAGAGGCAGACAGGTGCAGCAGAGATCCAGTAAACCTGCTCTGTTTTTATCTGAGTTCTGGCTGTAACAGCAGCTCCTTTTTCCAAGAGTTACGCTGTTTTTAGTGCACAAACAACTCTGGTTTTGTTTTTAAAGTTGAGGACACAACTATAGTTCACAACTCCGCTGTTATGTGTTTAATAATAAGCGCTATTTTAGCAGTTGAGCGGACTCGCTGCACACGGTCCGACCCGGTCACATCGCATGCGGGGTCTGTGTTGGTAATTAAAATATAGAGTAGTCACGTTGATAACTAAGTATGCAATGGACCTGTTTCATTTTCTTATCAAAAAAGGAGCTTGTGAACTTGTAGGGCACAGATGCACGAACGAGGCATAATTGATTAGCTAGCTAACAATGAACAAAATATCTATGCTATTGCTATCTGATGCTATCTGCGATTCGCGAGTGAACGGCTCCACCGAGGCAAGATCTAATTTATACGGCTGGAGCTGCAGGGGGTGGGGCTATACTTAAGAAGACCGCGTGACGAAACGCGGTCACATTTAAAACACGCCTAAAAAATCCTGAAACAGACATATCTTTATACACAGGTTGATCTATAACTCCAAAATTAATTTATCTACAATTTTGAGACTTTTTACTCATTTACAACATTACAATTATGACATTTATAATGTTTATTGAAGAAAATATTGAAATTTACTTTACACGGTCTTTAATATTTTCTCTGCATCCTGTCACTAAGAACCAGATGAGATTTCAAACAAAAAGTAGGAACACTTTTATACCTTGGATCTGTGGAGAAAGTGAGTACAGATGAAATGATGAAGATGAGAGCCTTACTGATTAAAAACATTTATGAGTTATCATATTCAATACTGAAAGCTGTAAATCTCTATGTATCAACATTAGCTTGTATTATTTTATTAGTAGTTTTTATCATATTTGAACGTAGCCACAGTCTAGTATTTGTCTTGTGTCTAAGCAGTTTTGGCTTCCAAACTTAAATACTAATGACCTGCGGGGGGAGGTCTTTTTAAGCAAACAGGGACGCCAAATTATATTTTAGAGTTTTAGTTCCACTGCAGTGAGATATCAAGCTCTCTTGCACTGTCTTGACGTCCCACTGGTTGGCAAAACAACCCCCAATACTGGACTGAAGCAGAGAGTAAATAGTTCAAAAATTTTCACAAGTGAATATTAACAATCGAAATGCAGACGAGCTGTTGTTCACATGGGTGTACACAAATGTTCCTTAGGAACTCTGAGGTTCATTTTTATACATTTCATTTCCGAGCTGGAAAGCTGTTTGACCCAGAGATGTTGATAATTCAAAAACAGCATAAATGCTTCATACTCAGTTTTTCTTTCGTAGGATATAAAATGAAATAGATCAATTTAGGTTTGCATCTTTTTAAATTAGCACCTCTACACTCTCCTCACACCTCTTCCCCTGTCCTTCCTCTTTGTTTTTCGTTTAAAAAAATTGTCCTTTTATTCTCCTCCTGTGGTTTTCCTTCACTCTCCTCTGCTGGGATTAAACCTCGCCTCACAATCAATCTCAGATAAGCACATTATGTTCCATCTCAGCTTCAAAATACAATTTTCATCCCAACATAATGGCACAGTTTGCAAGAACAAGACACAGGAAACAGCAGTAACAGGAGCACAAATTCAGACTGTTCATCATTCAGCTCATAGCTCTTATTTACTTTCTAACCAGGACAAAATAATGATGCACAAAATGATGGCAGACCTACTGTCATATATTTGTCTTTTGATTACAGCCAAGGTAATGGGATGTTGAAGGTGCTTTACATTAATTACCAAACATGAGGCTTTAAAGGTTAGCCAAGAAGAGGGAGACCTCCATCCTCAAAGCCTGCTGGAACCTTGGAGTCACATCAAACGCCTACTGGCTGCAGAGCAACAAACATGGCCTTAGCCAGCAGCAGGAGGCTCACAAAGAAATATTACAAACATGCAATTTGAGTGTGTTTGTGTACTCAGATAAATACGATCATCTGACAGCACAAAATGAGAGATGTTTTAAGGTAAGAAGGATTTGTTCCATTGTGTGAGAGGTCTTACATGCACACTAGTCAAATATCATGTGTATTTGCAGACATGTGTGTACCGGTATGTTGTTTTCAGATGACTTGTGAGCTCTGGGGCTGCTGTCTTGTTTCATCAGCCTGCATCCAAAAACTGTTTGATCAAATCCAAGGTTTAGAGCTTTGCTGTTGGCCATGAGGATGAAGGTCCCCTCTGTACCACCCCCCACCCCCAACCATTAATTTAACAAATACATTCAGACATTGGCCCTCATGCACGAACCGTTCGTACGCACAGATTTGTTCTTATACTGTTCGTACGAGTGATTTAGGATCATTTGTGGCATCCAACAATGTTTTCGTATCCTAAGATTTTTTTCAGATACGAACAACATTTACGAGTGGTCCGGACCTGTCGTATATTTTAGGAGCGTCAGTCTGCTGTCATCCAGACGGGATTTCTCCACTAATAACTACATATTTCGTTATGTAGAAAATATTTTGAGTTTAAAAAAGTCACGCACCACAATTGTTTATGACAATAGGTTATTCTGTTTGAACTAGAATTATAATTTTAAGTTTAATTTGTCTGGTGTGTCGCGCAGGCTTCATGAGTCGTGCGCTCCCCTTGGTCATCAAAGCCGCTCCTCATATTAACACCCAGGTACATAAAATCCCCATACACCGCCACAGAACAAGTACGAATTAAGACTGATTTTCATGCTATTGCTGGACTGCTGT
>JBBPBX010049876.1:9305-25188 GCA_038048925.1 Garcialebias charrua | reverse complement strand
AAAGAAAATTACTAATGCGCATGCGTAAACACGTTATGTGCGCGCGCACAATCTCTGGGTCTGTGGCCACCGGAAGCACTATCTGTTATAGCTACTTCCGGTAGCTAAGGGAAAATAATGTACATCTCCGCGACCCACAAAGGAAGAAGCGGGTAAAGAAAATCGATGAATGTTTGGATGGTATAATCATGATAACCACAAACAGACGTGTAAACGCCTCATATAAAGGTTGAATTGAAAAAGTTGAGCGCTGAATCGTAGGTCTACATCGCCGCCATAATGAATGTGGCGAAGTGAAGCAATCGGATAAGATGCCTCATTCATGTGCTGCGTGGAATTGTACCAACCGGTTTACAGTGCAAACCAGATCTAATGGCGTTACCTTTCACAGGTAAGAATTAACAAAAAAATAACAGTAAGTACTTACCGTTATGTAATACTTATAATTGTATTTGACCATTATATTGTCATTATGAAAGTAACTACAGGTACTGTGATTGTTGTTAGTTGCTTAGCAAACTTTTTTCATACTATGTAGGTTTCCCAAAGATAAAGAGCGGAGAGAGCAATGGGAAACAGCTGTCAGAAGGAAAGGGGTTTCTTCAAGTCCATCATCCATGCTCTGCAGTGATCATTTTAGACCAGAGGACTTTGACAGGACGGGTCAGACAGTCAGGCTCAGAGCTGGAGTTGTTCCTTCAGTCTTTAGTTTCCCAGCTCATCTCCATGGGGTAGGTGTATCACTATGCTGTAAGGATAATATATAATTCAATGCAGCGCTATGCGGAAAATATTTTATTTCCATTTATGAATGTGAAGGAATCAAAGACATATTTTAACTGAGATAATTTCTATATTTTATCCTTCACTTTAGCCTGTGGTTACCAGAACCAGAAGGTTTCAGCTCTCAAAGAAGGCACAGGAGACCCATAACTCAAAGAAGGCACAGGAGACCCTGTCGCTGAGAGCCAGAAGATCTCAGACCTCAAATAAGGCCCAGGAGGAGACCCAGACCTCAAAGAAGGCACAGGAGACCCTGTCACTGAGAGCCAGAAGATCTCAGACCTCAAAGAAGGCACAGGAGGAGACCCAGAACTCAAATAAGGCACAGGAGACCCTGTCAGTGGACTGTTCCCAGCTGGTCCAAGAGGACGAGCCCCTGCCTGTGCCCAGTGTTGTGAGTAAAAAGTACTAGCTACGCCTCAAACAGCTTGTGAGCATTATGACCCTGGTTATATTCATACCTCTTGTTACCCCCACCCCCCAATAACACCCACTTTCTGTCACTATTTAGGACATACTCGCATACAAACACTGCCTGGCCAAAAAAAAGGTTGCCACCTGGATTTAACTAAGGAAATAGGTACGAGCCTCCTCTTGGATAATTACCGGTACTGCCTGGGTGGTTATTTTTCAGCTGCAACAAGTTATTTAACCCCAACTGATGCAATGAGTTGCTTCTCATTTCTTAAACAACCATGTTGAAAGACACATGGTGTGGTCGTGGAAAAGATGTCAGTCTGTTTGAGAAGGGTCAAATCATTGGCATCAAGCAGAGAAAACATCTACGGAGATTGAAGAAACTACTAAAATTGAGTTAAAGGTGGGGGTGACATGATTTTTTACTATGCATAAAACTGCTAAAAATATATATATTTTATCATTTAAATATGTTTGTTTTTGCGAACAAAATGATAAATCACTTTAATTTTGCTTTAAAAGTGATTTTGAACTTCAAGCCGTGTTTAATCATGGGAAATCTGATTACACGCGAACGCACCATCTGTGACATAGTGTGCAGAGTGTGAGGCAGAGCTCTGGGCTTGTCACAGTGCGCGGGTGTGAGCAGCTCAACATGAAGGTAAGTCTGATACAGCATCAGACCTAAATTAGATCCTGTTGTTTCTTGTTCCATCACCCAAACTATTTTCTGCTTCCCAAAATGAAGACAAATAGCTCAAATCTTCACATAGATTGATAAATTCGTCGGGTTTTAAATTGTCCGCTATTAAAGAGACCAGAGCCCTCTGCCTCACACTCTGCACACTACGTCACAGATGGTGCGTTCGCGTGTAATCGGATTTCCCATGATTAAACACTGCTTGAAGTTCAAAATCACTTTTAAAGCAAAATTAAAGTGATTTATCATTTTGTTTGCAAAAACAAACATATTTAAATGATAAAATATATATTTTTCGAGCAATTTTAGGAATAGTAAAAAAAATCATGTCAGTGGGCCTTTAAGAACTGTCCAACACATTATTAAAAACTAGAAGGATAGTTGGGACCCATCGTCTTTGAGGAAGAAATGTGGCCGGAAAAAAAATCTTGAATGATCGTGATCAGTGATCACTTAAACGTTTGGTGAAATCAAGTCAAAGAAAAACGACGGTAGCACTCAGGGCTATGTTTAATACTGAAAGTAAGAGCATTTCCGCATGCACAATGTGAAGAGAACTCAAGGGATTGGGACTGAACAGCTGTGTAGTCTTAAGAAAACCACTAATCAGTGAGGCTAACTGGGGAAAAAAGGCTTCAATTTGCTAGGGAGCATAAAGATTGGACTGTGGAGCAATGGAAGAAGGTCATGTTGTCTGATGAGTCCAGATTTACCCTGTTCCAGAGTGATAGGTGCATCAGGGTAAGAAGAGAGGCAGGTGAAGTGATGGACCCATCATGTCTGTGCCTAGTCATCAATGCAATATCTTTGTAAAAAATTAATGCAACACTGGATGGAAATAGATCTTGTGACATTGCAGAAACTTATTGAAACAAAGACACAGTGAATGCATGATGTAATCAAAGCTAAAGGCGATCCAACGAAATATTAGTGTATTACCTTTTTTTTTTGGTAGCGACTTTTTTTTGGCCAGGCAGTGTATTTTGAACATACATTGAAACATGTCGGTATTTGCTACAAGCACACATGTAGCAAATAACTGTTGGTGGAACAGTTGAGTGATAAGATTAATGGTGTGATCACACCGAACAGCGTTTCAACTTCCAAAAAGCTCGTCACGCACGCAAGTGGACGCACTTGTGAATGCAGCGTGTCCAGACCTGAACGCCAGAACGCGAAACTGCTGCTGGGTGTGTGGGAGGAGCTTACCGGTATACCGAGTCCTCACTGCACTCCGCCAGGCGAGGAGCTTTTTATTTCTGTCTCTGTGGAGCAGACTTGACTGGTCGTGAAGGAATTGTCGCGAACACACAGCTACAATGAGTTTCTCTTCCATAGTCCATGACTCCGCGGGTTTTTTCTGTGTCCCACAAACAATACGTCACATAGTTGCGCAATCGTTTCCGCGTCACTGGTTTCCGCGTCACATAGGGACTCTCCCCCTGACCCCCTCTCTTCTCCCCCCGACTCTCCCTGATCAACCAATCAGGGAGAGTTGAACGGCGTTTGAAAGTTTGAACGGCGAAATCTTCAGCATGGTCAAGGCGTGCTTTGGAGGCTGACGCGGGTTCACGTGCACGGAAAAACGCTTTCCAGCACGCTCAACACGCACGTGACGTGACGCCCGACGCCAAGACGCGGCTGGAAGCGCGTCCCCCATTGACTTTGCATGTAAGCTGGACGCTCCTGCCGTTGAAACGCTGTTCGGTGTGATCACACCATAAGAACATGTAAAAATGTGGGACAGTTGAGAACACATTGTACTAATAAAGATGTGATGAGATGTAATATAAACCTCATTAATAATATTTTCATCCTTGTTTGTACTAGGACCACTCCTATGCTCTGCCTTCATCCGATGAGGATCTGAGGGCCAGACTCGGGGAAGCCTTGGCTCGGTTGGAAAGTCAGGAAAGAGAAAGGAGGAATGTGAAGGACAGAGAGAGGAGAGCAAAGAACACTGTGAGTGGTCTTCTGGAGGACCTCAGGGTGAAGAAACTCATAAATGAAGAGTTGAAAGAGCAGCTCAATAAAAAAGGTAAAACTAAAATTCAAATGTGGACAAATTTTGAACTGAAGTGTATAAAACTTCTTTTTTAAGACTAGTGATTTTGGTGGTACTTACGGTACTAATTTGCCTGTGCTAATTGAATTTCAGATCTTCCAACACATCTTCCAATAGTATGAGACCATAGCTATCTACCTATCTGAGTACCCGCATTGGTGGTCTTGAGGACAATGTACTGGTGTACGTTTCAGGTTTTGTTGTTTGCCAAATTCTTAAAAAGCTGTCCTGTGATGTGTGCCATGGTAGTTTGGTGACTGATGCTATACCTGCATCATTTGACCAGAGCTACCACTTGCTTACTAAAAAACAAAGGAGGGCTATTCCTTCTGATGGGACAGTAAAGGTGGCCAGATCAGCTGAGTGTTTCTTTCATCAGTGTCAGGGCAAGCTGTCAAAGTGGCCTTGATCGGTCAATTTGACCGAGCTGAGATTGGTTCTGAGGATGTGTTTTCTCCGGGGGGCAAGGAACACAGTTTGGTATTGACAACCACCATTTTGTGCGGATGTTAGTTGTGTGTCTGTCTTCCACAAACTGAGGCTGCACCACACGGCCAAACTGAAAACTCTTAAGTTGCAGAGTGGCAACACACACAAAAAGCTATGCTATTATTTTTCAAGGTCTTTAGCTTTGTAAAACGGTGCTTTATGAAGTTGTCTTATTTCCTTGTGTTGGTTCATGGGCAGATCTACCACATCCAGTAGCGTACAGGCTGACGTACCACTGTAACGGGCCAACGCGCTCAACGAGGCGTCTACATATTTATGTCTATGATGATAACAACCGTTGATAAAAGTTATCAAATATCAAACTTGCAAATAATTTCTAATAAGTTTTTGTCGGGTAAGAAGGCCATAGTCTGTGACGGCAACAACAAATATAAACAAACGACAAAATACAATTCGATTTGCTGTCAAGTAACTGGAATTAAGTATGACTATTATCACTTGGAGCATGCACATTATTATATCATTTTTCCACCAGAAGTTGACTTTGATAATTTGCCTGAAAGGAAAAGCTTGAACTTCTGAAGTTTATCTCAGTGTTGTGTTCTTAACGAAAGCTTCCCCTTTTTTATTTTCACTTGTTTTTTTAAATTGAAACAACACAAATTAACCCAGTCAGTGACAAGAAGAAGAGAGGATTCAAATTGAAAACTTTAAATCCGTTAAAAAAAGTTAAGTCTGGTTGTCTGGACATTCAAAAAAAATAAAATAAAATTTTGTAGAACCGTTTCGTCTGAAATACTTATTCAGTCTGAGGTGCTGTATTCAGCTTAGTCTTATAAAAAGCGCCTCCTCATAGGATCAGCCAGTTTGCTGCTGACAGCCAAAACTAGCTGCTCACATGATTAAGGAGGACCATCAGCCTAACGATGGATCATTAGCACCCTGATGGTTGTTTGTTATTCACAAGGGGCTGAGTGATACTAGCAATAACATCATTGTAAGAGGGGGACAGTTGAACACTGAGGCCTCCACCTCTGTTTAATGATAATAATATAATAATAATAATCGTTTTATTTAAAAGCGCGTTTCAGGGCACCCAAGGACACTTCACAGCAAGAAACATATCATAGAGATTGTGTAAAAACAAACCACAAGCACAATGCAAACATCAACAGGAATAAATTTAAATATAAAATACTTAAAGAATATAAAATACAAAATAATATAAAATACATTTAGTAAAGTTAAGGATAAGCGAGTCTAAAGAGATGTGTTTTCAGAGCAGTCTTGAACAGAGAAAAGGAGGTGGTGTTTCGAAGGTCTGGCGGTAGAGCGTTCCAGAGGTGAGGGGCAGAGCAGGTGAAGGCCCTGCTCCCCATGGTGGAGAGGCGGGCAGAGGGTACATGGAGATGTAGCGAAGAGGAGGATCTGAGAGAGCATGATGGGATGGAGATTTGTAGGAGGTCAGATAGATAAGGAGGGGCAAGGTTGTGGATAGCTTTGAACGTGAGAAGTAGAATTTTGAAGACAATGCGTGATTTAACCGGGAGCCAGTGGAGCTGCTGCAGGACAGGAGTGATGTGGTTATAGTAGGAGGTTTGAGTGATGACACGGGCAGCTGAGTTCTGGACCATCTGTAGCTTGTGGAGAGATTTGTTAGGGAGGCCATAGAGAAGGGAGTTGCAGTAATCGATACGGGAAGTCACAAGACTGTGCACCAGGATGGCTGTGGAGCGGGGTGTGAGAGAAGGACGGAGACGGTTAATATTTCGGAGGTGGAAATAGGCAGACCGAGTAATATTGTTGATGTGTGAAGTGAAGGAGAGTGGTGTCGAGGATGACACCGAGACTCTTGACCTGAGGGGAGGGGGATAGCAGAGAGTTGTTAAGGGGGACGAGAAGATGTTCTGATTTTAAAATAGAGTTTTTGGTACCAACAAGAATGATTTCTGTTTTGTCACTGTTTAGTTGAAGGAAATTGTTAGAAAACCAGTGATTTAGCTCATTGAGACAGTCTGTGAGGATGGAGGGTGGGTGGGTGGAGTTTGGTTTTGTAGACAAGTAGAGCTTTGTGTCATCAGCATAGCAGTGGAAATGGATGCCGTATTTGCGGAAGATGTGACCTAGAGGAAGGAGGTAAATGATGAAGAGGAGGGGTCCGAGGACAGAGCCTTGGGGGACACCCGTGGAGACAGGGGAAGACTGGGAATGGAAGGATTTAAGCTGAATGAATTGAGTGCGGTCAGAGAGATAGGAGTTGAACCAGTCTAACGGGGTACCTGAGATGCCAATGGAGGTTAGTCTGTTGAGGAGGATAGAATGACAGATGGTGTCGAAGGCAGAACTTAGATCAAGAAGAATGAGGATGGACAGAAGACCAGAGTCAGCAACAAGAAGAATGTCGTTAGTATTTTTTGTTAGAGCCGTTTTGGTGCTATGGTGGGTGCGGAAACCAGATTGAAACTCTTCATAAATGTTGGACGGTTTCTTTTCACAAAGATGGCCTCCTTTACTCCTCTCAAACCATCGTTCCTCTCTATCAAGGATGTGAACATCTTCATCCCTGAAAGAGTGACCGCTGGCCTGGAGATGAGTGTAGACTGCAGAGTCCTGACCTGATGATGTTGATCTTCTGTGCTGGGCCATCCTTTTGGCCAGTGGCTGTTTAGTTTCCCTGATATAAGACTGATCACAGCCCTCCTGACACTGAACAGCATACACAATATTACTCTGTTTGTGCCGGGGGACTGGATCTTTGGGATGAACCAGTCTTTGCCGTAATGTATTTTGGGGTTTAAAAGCCACTGGGACGTTGTGTTTAGAAAATAAATGTCTCAATGTCTCTGAAACTCCTGCAACATACGGAATGACCACTGGTCTGGGTCTGGGTTCCTCCTTTTCACCTGATGGCTGGCTGGAGTCCTGTTTGGGTTTCTTCTCTGCTTTCAGGAAGGCCCAGTTAGGATATCCACATTTCTCTAGAGCCTGTTTTGTGTGGGATTTCCAGAGGACCAGACTTAACTTTTTTAGATTTTTCTACCTGGATTATTGAGCATGCATCAGGATATTTAAATCAGTTTGTTGCCGATGCGTTGTCACTAACTATCATGTAGAAATATATTTCTGTAAAAATGTTTCTGTTCAAAACTGATGGTGGTGTAAATCTTAAAAAATGAAGCATGCTGCAGATTGGAGGTGTTTAAAAGCGTAAATGAATCACTTTAGTAGCCCTGTCGTTGCCTGTTCATAAATACAGTCAGAAATAAACTACATTTGTCCAAATTAAATCCAGTAAATCTTGTTTTATTACATTTCCATTAGAGTCATATTTTAAATAAAAAGCACAATTTTTTTAATTTTATTTTTAGCATTTTTAGGTTGTGTTTTGTTATTTCAGGTTTGAAATACTGTACAGTACACATTAACGAATAAGGATGAATCCAATAGAGGGAGCTAGAGATGTTTTTATAACCTATGATCATCTCACAAGCAGCAACATCTGAATTTTGCAGAAACCAGTAATCTGGGGAGAGAAACATAAAAGTTATGGGGTGAGGTCAAACCTGTTTTGTTTTTTTTATCTATAAAAATGGGTTCTTTCACTTCACAGTTCAAACTCAGAACAAGTTATAAAACAGTTAAATTACTTCCTAATGAAAAACTTGTTCTAAACAAAGTTTCAGAAATATAGGGGTCTGGAAACAGCTTCTGGACCTTTTGGCTACCATATGAGGAATTTAAGAAAAATAGCCTTTGGTCTTTTGTGTAGAGACCAAAAGAATCCCACTAATGCTAAAGAATGAGAGGAACTTAAGCAATCTTGTATGGTAATTGTCACAAGTGCTCAAAAAGAGCTCAATTGCTTTTAAAGACAAAAAAGAAAATCCTTTCAAGCAAACCTTATGACCGCATATTGAAGCAATGATAATGTAATGATTTGTTTTGGTAGGAATGTTAAGCAGTTCGATGCAGAGATGAAAGGCAGGATTGGAGCAGTCGTATCGTGAAGATGCTGTTCTGTTGGATTTTACTCTGTGCAGCACTCCAGAGTCGTAACAGATGAAGTAGGTCCTGCATAAGCATCTCTCACGGTAAATGTCCTGTTGGGTTTGGTGTCTGTGAGAAACTGTTGTTTACACCACCTGCTGCACAGGTTTACAACGCAGAGCAGTTTGGACACCACATAGTGATGCAGCTGCTGTTGATCTCAGTCCAGCGCATGTGAAGGGTTCTGGGGATGAACCTTCATGTGTGCATCATCCAGCAATATTGAACAAAAGCAATTTGGAAAAGCCGACTCTCTCTTCTTCTGTTGTATCGATCAGTTTTTCCTTCTAGACTCCGCTTCCTAAAGCCTCATCCTACATCCTCCCCTACAGCTCGCGCTATCGTCACAGATTTTCTGTCCGAACTTGCATTTGTTTTTGTTATGGGAAACCGGTGTCATGTTATTTTGGGGCGTGGGAAAGTTTAACATCTATCATAAAACTTGTTTGTGTGGAATTACAAATTTTGTTGTCAGTAGATTTACGGTGGTCAGAATTCGAGTAGTGCTGATTTTTCTTCATCTTTGTGTCCGAATGTCCCTTTTCCAACATGTGAAATTAGCGTTCTGCTGTGTCGGAGTCAAAAACAATCAATAAGAACTGATGCCCATCTGCACCACCTGTGGCCTACCTGTCAACAACTCCAGGGTCTAGCTACTCAGATACAGTACTCTGTTTTGACAAACAACATTCGCAAAGGTACAGTGTGTTCTTTTTGTCTAAGCGAGACAGGTCCTGTGGAATCACGGTGATAACAATCACAGATGATTCAACACTCAGTACAATGTGCAGATTGCCCTGGGGGAAGTGACTTTATATGGGTCTTGCCCGGCCGCCAGAGGCGTCACATGATGACAGATGTTAGTGGAACAGGGTGGCAGTCCCTCAGGCAGGATATCCTGAGTTTTATGTTGTACTACACTGAAACAGAGTGAGAGTGTTCAAGCAACAGTGACCATTAAGAGAGCTCAACTTGCTGTCTGTATTTATTCAAAGATAATTTCAGGTTCTTTAAGTGGTTTGTGTTCGCAAAAGATTTTCCTCTGGTAACACAGGTAAACCGTCTTCAAACTAGCAAACCTGTCCATCAGACTCCATTGTATTTCATTACCTTCCTGTTAGGCATTACAATTTCATTACAGGACTTGGAAATATACTATGTGCAATGTTTATTATTAGACATTTATCTGTGATGTTTTGAAGCTAAAAGAGCACAATTACAATGCATTACAATGTGAGTTATCTAAAATCACAATTTGAAAACACATTTATAATCATAAGGTGTATAATCCACCTGGCAATACCATTTTGCCTGTGTCTGCATGTGCTTGTGTGACTGTTATCAAAACATCACAAACTGCTGAATGACTTTTAAAGTAACCTCAATGGTTGTAAATCTACTATAGATGGATGAACAGTTGGTGATGTGCATTCCTTCGTGGAACGTTATGCCTTTATTAGTGTGTGCTTTCAGATGTGTTTGTAGTGCTGCATGAAGTTACTCCGGCTGTGCTAATATTATATTATTCCATTATGAGCTCTGTTACTGCAGCAGTTATTTATGTTTCTGCACCAGTGCCACAAATACTGACTCCCATCGTTTTAGTAGGTCAAGTGTTTGTGATTTACAGTCTCCTTGTTTCCAAACAGCAGGCCAGCCCGCTGCGAAGAACCAGATCATCTGAGGACACAAAGCGACTCAGCAAGGATGGATATATGTCTGACGTGTGGCTGCAGAGCCAAACGAATCCCAGTTAGCAGAACGGCCCGATCCAGTGCTGGTGCCAGACTTGGAAACTGGCCAAGCCACAGGGCGAGAATCGGCTCTTCACGAAGGAGAACCAAACACCAGCACACTTTACTAACAGATACAGCACATGAATCATAAAGGAAATATGGCTCATGTCAAAGGGTGCTGGCTGGATGAGTCCATGCTAGTTCTGAGGTGCAGCTAGAATGCAAAGATGGAGTAAACAAGTCTGTAGCTGACAGTGAACTTTGCACATGTGTCCTTGGGGTTTATGGTGCGGGCCTAATTGTTGAGTGGTCTGTAGTCTTTGGCCAAACAGCGGGTACAAAAATGCATAACTGTCTAATGTGGAATGGACTAGAATAGTGGGGGAATGCTTGTTGTAAAAATTCCTGTCGTTTTGAAGGCAGGGCTACACTAACAGAGGGGTTGTAACCTCCAGCACTGTTCAGTAGGAAGAAACAAACCGGTAGTACACAATTAAGCAGAGATATCTTGTTTGTGCACTTTGTTGATGTGTTTTTTTATTTTTTTATTGCAGCTATATTCTGCGATTTACTGGTTGTTTCATAATGTTAGAATTGATTTTACAGATTCAACAAGGATCAGATAATTAAACAGAACAATATTAAACTACTTGTCTGTGAGCTTTAAAAAACATTCTGCATTGCTTTATAAGGTGCTACTGCTGTATAATAAAATATACTGTACAATGATTTACAGTGATATCTGTCTTGTTTATAGATGTACAGTACTGTATAACTATATATATATCTATATCGTATATAGCTAGATATATATAGATATACCGTATATAGCTAGATATATATAGATATACATTATATAGCTATATAAATATAGATATACATTATATAGCTATATATATATATAGCTAGATATAGCTATCTATATATAGCTATCTATATATATATAGATAGCTATATTTATATCTATATATATGTATATATACACATATGCCGGTAGTCAGGAAAAAAAGTATTTGAACACCCTGCGACTTTGCAAGTTTTCCCACTTAGAAATCATGGAAGGGTCTGAAATTTTTTATCTTAGGTGCATGTTCACTGTGAGAGACGGTCAAAAAAAAAAAAAACGGAAATCGCAATGTGTGATTTTTAAAAAAATGTATTTGTGTGTTACTGCTGCAAATAAGTATTTGAACACCTGTGAAAATCATTCATTCATTCAACCTTTATTTAGTCAGGTAAATCTTTTGAACCTCATGGGCTCATTTACGAAAGCGACCTGCTAAAACTAAAGAACAATGAACAGCAGTGATAGAATTTCATTAAACAATAAACAAACAAACAATAAACAATAGAAAACAAAAAGAGAGAAAAAAACAAAAGATTTTTTTTTTTTTCTTTTTTTTAACAAAGTATCAAAAAACTAGCAAAACATTATAAGGTAGACGTATAAAATCAAAGACAGGAACAAATCTGCATTGGTTTTTGCCAGGATTCCAACAGATTCTGAAAACCATTTAGAGAAGTCAAGGTCGAGAGCTTCAGATCTTTTTGTAAGATATTCCATGAAGCAGGAGCAGAGTAGGAGAAGGCCCTTTTTCCAAGTTCAGTCCTCACTGACGGAACACTGCAGGTAATCATGTCCTGAGAGCGCACACTGTAGCTGCACTCACGCAAAGACATGTAGGAGGAGATGTATGAGGGCAGCAGACCAAGAAGTGATTTAAAGATGAAGATGTACCAGTGGAAGAGTCTGCGTGAGGTTAATGATGTCCAATTAACCAGTGAATACAGGGTGCAGTGGTGGGTACGATAATCACAACAGTAGCCTTTGTTTGCAGTAACAGAGGTCAAAGGTTTCCTGTAGTTTTTCACCAGGTCTGCACACACTGCAGCAGCAGGATTTTGGCCCATTCCTCCACACAGATCTTCTCTAGATCAGCCAGGTTTCTGGACTGTTGCTGAGAAACACAGAGTTTGAGCTCCCTCCAAAGATTTTCTATATAGGGTTTAGTTATGGAGACTGGCTAGGCCACTCCAGAACCTTGATATGCTTCTTACAGAGCCACTCCTTGGTTCTCCTGGCTGTGTGCTTCTGGTCGTTGTCACGTTGGAAGACCCAGCCATGACCCATCTTCAATGTTCTAACTGAGGGAAAGAGGTTGTTCCCCAAAATCTCACAATACATGGCCCTGGTCATCTTCTCCTTAATACAGCGCAGTCGTCCTGTCCCATGTTCAGAAAAACACCCCAAAGCATGATGCTTCTGCCCCCATGCTTCACAATAGAGATGGTGTTTTGGGGATGGTACTCATCATTCTTCGTCCTCCAAACACAGTGAGTGGAATTAAGACCAGAAAGTTCTATTTTGGTCTCATCTGACCACATAACTTTCTTCCATGACTCCTCTGGATCATCCAAATGGTCATGGGCAAACTTGAGACGGGCCTGGACATGTGTTGATTTAAGCATGGGAACCTTCTGTGCCGTGCATGATTTTAAACTATGATGTAGTGTATTACCCAGCAGTAACCTTGGAAACAGTGGTGCCAACTCTCTTCAGGTCATTGACCAGCTCCTCCATGTAGTTCTGGGCTGATTCCTCACCTTAGGATCATACGCCACCAGGCGAGATCTTGCATGGAGCCCCAGTCTGAGTGAGATTGACAGTCATGTTTATCTTCTTCCATTTTCTAGTAATTGCTCCAACAGTTGATCTTGTTCACCAAGCTGCTTGACAATTGCCCTGTAGCCCATTCCAGTCTTGTGGAGGTCTACAATTTTGTCTCTGGTGTCTTTGGACAGCTCTTTGGTCTTAGCCATGTTAGTAGTTCTTCTGCTTGGCGTCAGTCAAGCCACCATTGCACGATTACAACTGGTTCAGAACGCAGCTGCCCGATTTTTAACCAGCACACGCAAAAGAGAGCACATTACACCAGTCTTGGCCTCCCTTCACTGGCTACCGGTTCATCTTCGAATCCAATTCAAAATTCTCATGTATGTCTACAAATCGCTGAACAGTCTCGCCCCCGCCTATCTCTCGGATCTGATACACCCATATGTCCCTCCACGTGCTTTGAGGTCAGAGGATCAGGTACTCTTAATAGTTCCAGAAACTCGCCTTAAAGGTGCTATGTGTAACTTTCTGCAGAGTGCAGAACTTAGAAAAATTTTCAACAGGCAAAGCATTCTTACCCCTCCCCCTCAGAGCCATATATGGCTCTGCTCCCCCTTGCTCTGCTGAAATTCAAATTCAAGCTCTGTTTTTATTGGCTGATTCAAATTCAAGCTCTGTTTTTATTGGCTGGTTACAAACTCTGTTTTTATTGGCTGGTTAAGGACGGGTCACTCTGTGTTTTTAGTGTTTTTATAAATGCTGATAGAGAAGCAAGGGGACTATAGTTTTTTTCAGAGATTACTTTGTCTAACATCAGTCTGTCAGTAGATAGTGACAGAGTGAAGAAATATGTTAAAAATATATTGTTAGAAAAGTTACAGACTGCATTACAAAGTTACATAGTGCAGCTTTAAGCGCAGGGGTGACAGGGCGTTCTCTGTAGCAGGCCCAAGACTCTGGAACGAGTTACCGCTGCTCATCAAACAGGCCCCCTCCCTCTCGGTTTTCAAATCCCGGTTAAAAACTCACTACTACTCCATTGCTTTCAATGCCAGCTGATTTGTATTGGATCGTTTGATTTATGATCTGCAATGTTTTTATGTTTTTCGTGTTGTACTTCATTGTCTGTGTTGCCTGTTGCGTGTTTGTTTGTCCAGCACTTTGTGTGGACTTGTTCCTGTTTAAAGTGCTTTATAAATAAAATGGTATGGTATGGTAGTAGTTGGAGTCTTGGTGATTGTGTGTGTGTGTGTGTGTGTGGGGGGGGCAGTTGTCTTTATGCAGCTAACGACCTCAAACAGGTGCTTCTAATTTAGAATAATAAGTGGAGTGGAGGTGGACATTTTAGAGGAGGGCTAACAGGTCTTTGAGGACCAGAACTGTTGCTGATTGGCAGGTGTTCAAATATTAATTTACAGCAGTAATACACAAATAAATTATTAAAAAATCATTGGGATTTCCAGATTTTTTTTTTTTAGATTATGTCTCTCACAGTGGACATGCACCTAGAGAAAATTTCAGACCCCTCCATGACCTGACATAAACTCATTTAAACTCTGACAGCCCTGTTTACATTATCCTATATCCTGTTTCTAAAAGTAACAAAAGAAAGAAAGAAAAAACACCACCAGTATGCAATGTATTTTACAGCAAAAGTGTCCATCTGGTTTATTATCTTTGTGTAAGGATGGCAATTTGGTTCCAAAGAACTGCACCAGTAATGCTCAAAATAATTTGTAGTGCAAGATCAACAACAAACAGATAAAATTACTTAGATACATAAAAATAAATTAAATTGTGCAAAAACAGACAAAATAAAATAAAAAATATCAAGAAAATACTTAAATAATGTAAATTTAATTAATTTAATTTAAAATTTTAATTTAAATGAACTATTACTTGAAACCACGTCAAAATGGTTTTATAAAAGATGTTTAAATTTGAATAATTAGTTTTTTAAAACTAAGTAAATGTATGCAACAATGTGCAAAGGCTGAACTTAAAATTTTAGCATAATACTGTATAGAAATCATTACTAAAAACGTTCAATTCCACTTAGGGGGCCCCCTATTAGCCCCGGAGCCCTCTATTGGCCCCAGGTCCCTAAGCAGCTGCTTAGTTTGCTTATGCCTTGGGCCGGCCCTGTATACTACACACATTCTGCGTTAATCTACATATTGCTGTGATTACTTGGGACATGCTTGGTTGAGACCTCATCTCTCTGTCCCACTCCATTTTTTTCCTTGGGCCTTTATGGTGTTTACACTTTAGACACATCTGACCTTCACCTCTTTAGACCTCCCTCCACTTGCGCCCGAGATACACTGAAGCGTCCTCCGTATACGCGCATATTTTGTGCGTATGTTTTCGCTTCTATACTTTCAGAAACTATCAGCTTTCAAACGCTCGCGTTCTCCTTGTTGTAATATGAGCAGCTGAGCACGGAGGGGACTCAACTGAGCTCGCTGATTGGTCACTTGCTGACACGCCTACTGAAATGATTGACAGATTTCAGTCAGCTCAAAGTGAAACCTATCATGAGCAGCTCGCTCAGACTTCTGCGGTGTTCTGATACGGTCTTTCTACTATATATGTTATAAAAAGTTCTCTCAGAAATAAAAATAATAACAGGGAGTGCTTTTCCTGCAGCACACAGCCCACCAGGGAATATATAAAACATCGCGCACCCAGGTAGGACCTGAATTCATTCATTTCATTCATCGAGTGAACGGAGGAAGAAGCGGTTACTTGACTTTAGGCAAAAAAACAAAAGAAAAGGCCCGATCAGCGATAAAGAAGGGGAATTTATTTCATTTGTGTAACATACAAAACAGTCCGGCGCCGGGGAAGTTTAGGTCAGACACCGCGCATCGCGTATGCGCATCGCGTATGCGTAGTAAAAAAATACTTTTGCGCGTACATGCCCTGAGGGGCTACGCGGGGCTACGCTTTTGCCACAGCGTACGTACGCTGCGTATAGGCGTATCGTGAGGACGCTCGAGTGTATCTCGCCCTTAAATACCACACACACACGGGGGCCTGATTATGCTGTAAAATGAAGAAGAAAAGTC
>JBBPBX010049875.1:10243-22237 GCA_038048925.1 Garcialebias charrua | reverse complement strand
GTTTGCCAGATAGCTAAAAACTCTGCCTTCAATTTTAGAAACTCTGGGAACCACAAGTAAACCTACACTAAACCTTTTAGAAAAATATGGAACAATTAGTTCTGTTGTGGCTGTTGTGCAAATATGTGTGTGCAGTTAAATGCACAAACTTCATTACAGCACGTGTGCCACTACAGAACACGATGTTGTCTCTTCTCAATCTTACTCTGTTATCCAGTCTGTCAGAGGCAGAGCAGCATCCTCAAGCACAGACCTGGGCATTGTACGGCCCCAGGGCCACACGCGGCCCTTTGGTTGACTCTGACCGGCCCCCGTAAGGGGAGTTACAACAAAAACATAGTTTCTAAGTTTACCTCATTTATGAACTGCATTGCTTTAATTTTCATGTTTTTTTTTTAAATTCACATACAAAATGATGCAATATGTAAATCAAGACATGCGCAATGTGCATGATTGAATTGTTGTCACGAGCAAGTCACAAGACAACGTTAGCCCTCAAAAATGTCCACTCATGCTTTAAAAACAGTAGATGCTGAGTGGAAGGATTTCATCAAAAGATGGATGGCTAAATATTAATTTACTGAAGTTGGGGGGGTAGAGCTGTGTGTTTAGTTTGTGGAAAGCAGATGGCTGTGTTTGAGGATGACAGTTTGAGTCACATTTATGAGAGAAAACACGCAGAGAACTACAAAAACTTGACTGATGCTCAGGGCCGGCCCAAGCCTCCATGGGGCCCTAAACGAAATTTGTTTGGGGCCCTCTATTTCTGTTAATAATATAGATTACTGCAATAAACAGTCAGATGATCAGATCCTTCACCCACCTAACATAATCTCATTGCAACTCTGACAGCCCTGTTTACATGATCCTATATGTATCATCCAGTGCAGGGGCGTCAAACTCATTTTCATTGTTGACCACATCAAGATCATGAATGTCCTCAAAAGGCGGGACATAGCAGAATGTATTGATAAATTTTACATTCACTGTTTACATTTATTAATACGGTTTACATTTATTACTACTGTTTTACATTTATTACTACTGTTTACATTTACACTACTTTTATATCTACACTACTGCTGATACATATACAGCATTCTCTGACTAGCCTTATCTAAGGATGCCAAATGTGCCTTATGTGCCTTACTGCATATGCCACTTTGCCTCTATACCAACATCAACTACCTCATACATATACTGTGTACATTAACTCATATGCTGCTGTGCCACTCTTTGCAAATGTCAATGCTAGAACCTTCAGTTTATTTTATAGATATACTTTTTATACTTTTTATACTACTATGAAAAAACTCAGGACAGTATTACACTTTTATTGTTTCATTTTATGCTTATGTTCATTGGGTGTTTGGTGTTTCAGTGTTGGTGTAAATTTTCATACTTTCATACTACTATGAAAAAACTCGGGACAGTGTTACACTCTTACTATTTTATGCTTATGTTTATTAAATGTTTTAGTGTTTAGTGTTTAGACGGTTACTGTTGCACCGAGGGACTGAGAGAAACGCAATTTCGGTCCTGTGTATGTCCTGTACATATTGCAGTTCTGACAATAAAGTTGACTTTGACTTTTGACTTTGATAAAACAACCTTTGTATTAACAAACTATAACTTTCTCTGCATTCAATGATTACTTCTAAAAATGTAATATTTTATGTTTGAGTAATTTGGCATTATAAACATAAAAACTGATTTGAATAGACTAATAAAGTAATACTGAAGCACACAACTGATATCTTGAAGTTCTGTCTCTGTGGAGTCACACACACACACACACGCACACACACACACACACACACGAACACACACACACACACACCTGCACGTCCAAAACCGCACATCCCTTCCCCGCAACACGCATGAGAGGATTTTATTAAACGTTAGTCCCATACCCCATACCGGGAGTCGAACCCGGGCCGCCTGGGTGAAATCCAGGAATCCTAACCGCTGGACCATATGCGATTTTTTTTAAAATTTTTGTTATGGGAAACCGGAGTACCCGGAGAAAACCCACGCAAACACGAGGAGAATGTGCAATCTCCACCTAGAAAGACCCCCAGTCCAACCCGAGGATTGAACCCAGGACCAACTTGCTGTGATACATGTCATTAACGCAGAAAAACTTCTTTTTTTCCTTCTTTTTTTAACGGGAAACCGGAGTACCCGGAGAAAACCCACGCAAACACGAGGAGAACATGAAATTTTCACACAGAAAGACCCCCAGTCCAACCCGAGGATTGAACCCAGGACCAACTTGCTGTGAGGCAACACTGTTAACCACTGAGCAGTCTTGCTGCTGTGCTGTGTCCTCTGTCTTAAGGATTTTTTAAATTTTCTAACACTTTAATCTGGCCCAAAAAAATATTCTATTTGCCTGTCAAGATCATACGGAGTGAAATATTCTTCGACTCTGGCATAAACTTGTTTCAAAGATGTCCACATCCTCTGGAAGATGTTTTTTCTGGTTTTGGCGTTTGCGTGAATAGCCAGTTGTAATTTTAAGCAGATGATAAGATTTTCTGTGAAGTTCTTTTCTTCGTTCAGTGCTTCTCTAAGCATCTTTTCTGTACCGTATACACAAAGACCTTTTGTCACTTTTTTCACAACTTTGTCAATCTTATCTGGACAGATTTGCACATCGGAATAATTTGTATTGACTTCATGCGCTATTCGGAATTTCAAATGCTCAAAATTTATTGTCAATTCCTGTCCTGATCCTTTGCTGCCTTTTTTAACAAGTCTTGCGATTAAGGCAGATGCAAGTTCATTTGCCGTTGGATTTTCAGTTGAACTATCCAAATCATTTCTATCCTCGGTGTGCATAGACGAGGATTCAGATGTACTGTCACTTATTTCTAGATTTCCAGAGTCGTTATCAGTGAAAATATCCAGATCATTTCTATCCTCGGTGTGCACAGACGAGGATGGAGATCTAGGTCGCTTAGATTTCCAGATACAAGTAAATAATTAAGTGAAATCTGCGAAACGCCACCAAAGGTTGCAGACCTATTCCCTGAATTAAAGTTGACTATTCTATACTGTGGCATAACAAAAATATATGTTCCCTTAAGATTATAAGTACTTTTCCTTTTTACAAAAATCGTTTGAATGTTTGAGGGTAATGTGAAGTTCTGAGCTTTGTACAAAACTAAAAGAATATTATCGTCAACCAAATCATAAAACTTCAGCAGCTTCAATTTACAAAACAAAACATTGGAAGGATGGCAGTAATGTTTTCTTGTGATAATTCTTATAGCTCTTTTCTGTAAAAAAATAGGCAGATGAGTTATAGTTTTACACGCTGTACCCCAAACATTTATACAATAAAATAAATGTGGGACTATAATTGTATTATACAACAAATACAGTGCTTTATCATTTAATAAATCTCTAACTCTATATAACACTGCAATGGACCAAGATACTTTGAGATGATATAATGAGATGATCATTAGACCTGAACCCCAGCCTGGCCGGAATGAGAAAACCCTGCAAGATACTAAAAAAGTTAAGTCTGGTCCAGACTTAGCTGGACCTGCAAGATACAGAAATATTTTCATGGTGAAACAGCACTACTCAGTGGTGAAGCTGCATATCATTTTAACCATGACAAGGATATAAGGATACAAGGATTTTTATTGTCATACACATCACATGTGGTACACGAGGTGGAACGAAACTATGTACACAGTGTCCCAGTTACATCTAGCCTGGTTAAAACCAGACCCTGTCCATCACTTCGCTTCAGACAAGTGAAGGGAAATGAGAATTGAGCGGAGCTGTGCAGGAAGGTCGAGGGCCAGGCTAAGTTACATCCAATAAAAATACAAATTGTAAAGAAAAACATTAGTAAGATCCAAGTCATGACCTAAGAATATACTACATTCACTCAACATTTATTTAGACAGGTTAATCCCATTGAGCCTCAGGGATTCATATACAAGAGAGACCTAATTACATTCACTAAACTAAGAATACACTAACCACCAATGGTACAACAACAATGCACCAAAACAACACGAACATGGGTCTGTATGAGCAAATGAGGGTTAATGTTAATGAACACAGCAACATGAAGTAGTCAGCAGCACATATCAACAACCAAGTGGCATTACAGCGATTTTAACAGTTTGTTTTTTTTCACAGTGATTTTTCCTTGTTAGAGATTCATGAGTCTAACAGCCTCAGCGTAGAAGCTGTTCCTCAGCCTGGTGAGGAGAGCGGGGCAAAAAGTGTGTGTGCTGGGTGAGTGGGGTGGGGTGCAGTGTTTCACCTCTGCTGTTTATCACCGTTACTGAGCTCTTGGCTATCTCTATAAGAAACTAGTCTTCATGGTTTACGAATTATGAATCAAAATATTATTATAAGTCAGCTAGCAGACGATACAACTCTGTTTCTAAAAAAAAAAAGATCAGATTCCACTGGCTATCCAAACAGTAGAAGCATTCTCTAAAGCATCAGGATTAAAGTTAAATTTGGGAAAGTGTGAATTAATGAGTACCGTATTCATGATTGTTCTCAATCATCTTTTTACAACATACCGGTCAAACTGGAGGTTCGATACCTGGGCATTTGGGTCACAAAAACTGCAAGCAATCGTGTCAAACTGAATGGTGACAATAATATTACTAAACGCAAATTGATATTAAATAACTGGTTGCAAAGAGACTGAACTCTTTCTGGTAGGACACTATTAACCAAAATGGAGACTCTATCAAGACTGGTCTACCCTGCATCCTCCATAGCCATACCTCCAAAAATTATTAAGGAAATTAATAAAATAAACTTTAACTTTATTTGGAGAAATAAACATCATTATATCAAAAAAGGAGATACAGTTAAAAATTATGAAGATGGCGGGATTAAAGCAATAGATTTTGAAATAATGAATGGCGTATTAAAACTTAAATGGCTTCAATCATTTCTGAAAAACGGTCATGAGATTTGGTTTGCTGTCCCCACACTGGTTTTTAGTAAATTTGGAGGTACTGTACAGCTACACTTTAATACATGCAAACTAAAAGTGCAAAATGTTTACATTTGAATTTAATTTAGAATTTTTACTTCTGACTTCAAAAAGCTTCAAAATTCTAATTGCTGACGTCATCATGACGTCAGCAATTAGAATTTTGAAGCCTTTTGAAGTCAGGTCAAAATCTTTTAACTTCTGACATCACACAGCATAATTATGCTAATTGATGACATTGTCATAATGATTGATGTCAGATGACATCATCGATGACCATGAAAGGACTCATTCTTGGAAAGTGTATAAATAGACCCTGTTTTCAGACTGTTCAAACACTTTTTGAAGGATATCGTTTCAGCCAGTTGTATGTGCGGTCGTGAGCACACAGGCATTCAAAATGCAGGAATTCGCACGTGAGGGGATGAACTGCAACACTGCCGGTTGCATAGAGGACAATATACCAGAAAGTTCAGAGGATTTAACGGCACAAATAAAATCCAAGGACGAAGAGTTGGCAACGCTTCGCCTGAAACTTCAAAATCAAGAAGAGGGAAAAAGACACAACGAATTAGAAGATTTGAAGACGCACATGAATGAACATGAGATGTCACGCAAAGCAAACAGCTCGGAGTCTATGAATAACGCACTTTTAAAAGAAACCCAAGCTCAAAAAACTGAAATCCAAGAATTGAAAAACCGCGTTGGCGAGTTGACTGACGAAAACTGTGAATTGAAAATCAAATTTGACGAAACGTATGATGGCAACGAGAAGCTGCAATTGCAATTATCCATTTGCGAATCGCGGTATGAAAACAGGTACAGAACTGAAATTGCATTATTGAAATACCGTGTTGCCCGTTTGAACGACACAAACTATGAATTGAAATACAAATATGACAAAATATGTGAAAAGCTGAAACAGATGGACTATGGCAATATGCTGGTGAAGATTCTCAGTCGTCCAGGACATGATGAAATCAAAAAAGGCTATGGCAATGAGTAGCTGCGATATGAAACATCCATTTGTGAATNACCCAGGCAGTAAGCGCTTGTTCCTGGGTACAGATGAACCGTACGCGCCCTGGAGGTCCCCAACCCAGGCAGTAAGCGCTTGTTCCTGGGTACAGATGAACCGTACGCGCCCTGGAGGTCCCCAACCCAGGCAGTAAGCGCTTGTTCCTGGGTACAGATGAACCGTACGCGCCCTGGAGGTCCCCAACCCAGGCAGTAAGCGCTTGTTCCTGGGTACAGATGAACCGTACGCGCCCTGGAGGTCCCCAACCCAGGCAGTAAGCGCTTGTTCCTGGGTACAGATGAACCGTACGCGCCCTGGAGGTCCCCAACCCAGGCAGTAAGCGCTTGTTCCTGGGTACAGATGAACCGTACGCGCCCTGGAGGTCCCCAACCCAGGCAGTAAGCGCTTGTTCCTGGGTACAGATGAACCGTACGCGCCCTGGAGGTCCCCAACCCAGGCAGTAAGCGCTTGTTCCTGGGTACAGATGAACATTTCTATAATGTGTTGTGTTACAAGTTACATTTTCGTTGCAGCTTTTTGATTTGTCGTTAGTTTGAAAGTAACTGATGTCAAGAGAGTTGGTCCATTGAATCACTGCAAAGTGGACAGGTAACATTAGATCCACCTTTAAGAAGAGCTGGACCAGTGATGTACTGTATATTCTAGTATATACGTCATTGAGCTGGGAGCACCCACAGCACCACTAACACACCCAACATGGATTCCACCACAGAGATTCAGCCAGAAGATACACAACACCCATGGCCTTATTGAAAGATTATTGAAATATTATTGAAATATTATTGAAATATTATTGAAAGACTATTGAAAGACTATTGAAAAACTGTTCAGTTCATCAGGACAGATTCTCTCTCCCAAAAGAGTCAGATTGGACAAATTTTTTTTTTTGAAAACCAACTTCTTCTAAACTTGAAAAATAAATTCTTGCTGCAATATTAAAATGTGTCAGTTCATGATGTTAGGAGACAAGAGATTTCTCCAAATGTCTCGACACTCAGGTCCAAGTTTTGAAAATGGTGTCAGGAAGTTAAAATATTGTTCACTATTGACCCATTACCAGGTTGACTAGACAGTATTTTAACTAGAGTTGATGACAAACTGGAGTGGAAATGATCAGATGTTCCTTTGTTAGGTCTAATGCTCCTTTTTTCAGGCAGACAACTTTTACTTAATGTTTTTACTGCAGTTAAAATGACACATGGGTTTTGCTTTAGTGTTAAATAAAATCTTTCAAAGGTATAATAATCATTCCTCTTTCTTATATTGCTTAATGACATTTAACTCTGGATGTCATCCCTGAAATACTGACACACAGACTCACAAGTCCAAGTGTGAACTGTGTCGCAGAATAAACACAATAAAAACATGTATTATCTGCAGCATTGTGCATTAAAATGACTCAACACTATTAATATATTACAGAAATTTTACTTACAGTAGGCACACTTAATGATACAGTATGTAGACCATTGCATTAGGCAATACATTCAGCAAGTACTTTTACTTTAATACTTTAAGTATTTTTAAAAACAAGTACTTATTTACTTTAACTTAAGTAAAAACATTAATATGGTACTTCTACTTTTACTAGAGTACATTTTTGTCTGTATATTTGTACTTTTACTTAAGTACAGTGTTTGAGTACTTTCTCCACCACTGGAGCTCCGTGTGACAAAACTTCAATAGTAACAAAGTTGCAGAGTCAGGATTTGCCCCAGAAGTTGATATCCAGCATGTTAATGGCAAATACTATGAAGAAAGGTCACAAAACCTCAGTTTGAAAACGGAGGCCTCATGGCTTGTTTTTTTCTTCATTCATTCAACCTTTATTTAGTCAGGTAAATCTGTGTTTTGATCCAAGGGCAGCAAGTAGGTTACACATATATATGTATTTTTCAGACATGTGTTTATTTAAAGTGATAAAATGTGTTGTGTCTGTGTGTGTTTGATGCAATGACGTCCTCACCAGGTTTTTAAAGAACAACTGGATGGAGTTCCTCTTCTCCAGTTTTTTGGGTGCACCGGCTGCATCGTCTCCTGCGTGAAGGACTGCAGACACTGGTTTGTTATCAACAGCTGCCTCTGAGGACTTGGCTGCAGCTTTTGGTTCCTCTTTGGCTTTAGCCGCTTGAGCTGCTGCTGCAGCTGCAGCTGGGGATGAAGATGTTTTTTTGGGCTCAGCTGCCTGAAATCAGGGAGAAAAACTCAATAAGGCCAGGCCTGTGTTAAAGCTTTGAATGTGTATCATCAAAGGAAGAGTCGAGAATTAATTTTGAATGAGTGACTGAAAATTTAGTATGATGTAGCCAGCAAGTTACTTATGCTCCACATTTTTGATCAGACAGATTCTGCTGCTTTTGAATGAAGTTCATGGGTGATGAACATGTCACTAGTTCAAAAAGCACATTCTGGTTTACGACACTCAATTTAAAATATATTAAAATATATTATTTTATCTAAATACTGACTGACTTTCATGATAATCGGATGTTGAGAACATGGTTTTTGAGATCCTGAACACACCGATGATGCTTAACGCCCTGTCATGGTGGATGAAAAACAGTGAAATAGGTTTATCTTTGGTCCCTGGGTAATCAAATTGTTTTCCATCTACAAAGTAGTTTTAGTAAAAGAGCCTATTTTGTTGCATAAAGTCCAGGATCATGCAGTTTATTGTTCTTAACTGAATTTAACTGAACCCTGAGATGACATCTGTTGTGACTTGGTGCTATATAAATAAACTGAATTGAGTTATTAAATTAATTAATAATTAATATTGATAGATGATAAGAACATATTTTCCTTCTTCTTCTGAAAAGTTCCTCTGATCATCTAAAAAGAATAAGGAAGTTATGTTGTTTTGATGTTTGTCACAGGTTTCCGGTGAGGGTCGGGTCTGACACCTCACCCCACACAGAGCCTTAGTAAGGACTGGACCCGATGCATCTCAGTCCCGGACTTCACCTTGCTTTCCTCGTGAACAACCTGGCCCCCGCTCAACAACTGAGCAGACAAAGGTTCTGAGACAACCCAGAGGACACTCTGAGCAGCTGTGTTCTCAGTCAGTTGACAGTTCTGAACTGGTCATAATACTGTAAACAACACACTTCAAAATCAGTTTTCTTCTGCTGCACTTGACACATACTTCTCAGATCCTCATGCACACTGGCTGAGAAATTATTGCCAGACTTATCCAGATCTCCGAGTACCACCAGCTCCTCAGTAAAATAAGAACTTTTAGTAAACAGTACAAGAACCCATATCTCTCCAATTCTGCCATGTCACCTCTGGACGGTTTCTTTTCACAAAGATGGTCTCCTTTACTCCTCTCTCAAACCATCGTTCCTCTCTATCCAGGATGTGAACATTTTCATCCCTGAAAGAGTGACAGCTGGCCTGAAGATGAGTGTAGACCGCAGAGTCCTGACCTGATGCTGTTGCTGTTCAACTGTCCCCCTCTTACAATGCTGTTATTGCTAGTATCACTCAGCCCCCTGTGAATAGCAAACAGCCATCAGGGTGCTTACGATCCATCGTTAGGCTGATGGTCCTCCTTAATCATGTGAGCAGCTGGTTCTGGCTGTCAGAAGCAAACTTTTGCCCCTTTTCCACTTGCTCGGCCCAGAGCGGCTCAGTCTGGTCCGGTCTGGTTCAGTTAGGATCGGCTCACATGTAGGTTTGTCTCCATTCACTACTGCAGCCCTTCTGTGGGCGGGGTGTAGAATCTCACTCGTCCTACCACGTGGTGGCGGTAGTGTTACCTCAAGCTATTTACTAGCCACCACTAAACGTTAGAAGAAGAACACCCTGCAGGACCTTGTCTCACCACCTGTTGGCGGTAATGTCCCTTGAGCTATTTAATGCTCTAATATTACTTTATTGCCTTTTCAGCTTGTTTTAAACCCATGTGTTTTCCATTTTGTTTCTTTATAATAAAGATTATTCTCATATATGCACAAGGATCCTGTTAACATTGCTTAACACATCGATCGCACTGCCCTGTAATCAGTTAAACTATTTTTACAGTAAGGTACAGATTAGGAATTAATTAGGTTTCAATTGGCCCTGTAATATTAAATGTTTGTATTTCATTAAATTTAAACGGTAATATTTTGTCAGGGATAATTCAAAGTCAAATGCAAATGGATAATTTGGTTTAAACTGTCCCTTAAACATTAAAAGCATGTTTCTTTAAACGTAAAAACAAAGTATTAATAATTAAATGTTTGTTGATCAGGAAACTCGTTTAGGCATCCAAGAACAGCTTCATCGGGGTTGATGTTGACGTCTGTGCACCCCGGAAAAAGCTGCTGCACCACGACCCGACATCAGGATGGATGGATGGATGGGTTCATGTTGACATCTGTGCATCCTTGGAAAAGCTGCTGCACTACCCATGACACGACATCAGGAAGGATGGATGGATGGATGTTCAAATCTAATAATCTTTTTTCTTATGATTCTTTAAAGGGCAAATGCAAATGGAAAATATTCTTAACTTCCAGTATGTTTTTAAACAAACACTATACTGTACACACTTAACATTGTAAAATATGTTTAGGAAATTATTGTTCAATGAGACCACTTAAGAAAAAAAAGTTTATTATGAAAACTAAGAAGTGAAAAAAGCACAAAAATAAATACTGCATACACCTAAATGATTTTTTTCTTGTTGTCTCATGTGCTTCCTCCAGAAGACAAAAGTTGATAAATTCTGGTGTTGACTTCTTCGTCTTAACTGTAAAAAAAGAAAAACATGGTTACCGGTAATTCAGTCTAGAAACAGTTTTATATGTAGATATATTTTATAAGATATATATACATATATCAAATATATCAGAAACCACAAAGCAGATATTTTTCAAACCAACACAGTGTAATCACTACATGTTTATGTACACACTGTAAGCTGTTGAAGTTATTTGAATTAAAATTCGATTTTTTATAGACATAAGTGTGTCGACCTAGCTTCTTTTTTTTCTACTAGTATTTAACACATATCTTATATCTCAGAAACCACAAAGCAGATATTTTTCAAACCAACATAGTGTAATCACTACATGTTTATGTGCATACTGTAAGCTGTTGGAGTTATTTGAATTAAAATTCGATTTTTTACGATTTATTTTTGTAGCACATGTGACAGGTTTGGAAGTAGTCAAAACAAATCTATTTAAATCCAGCAGATTTGACCACAACGTGACATTATTAAGGACTTGTTCACCTGAGGAACCCTCGTGGTATAAAGCCAGCTATGAAATATATTTTTTAAGCTTTTATTTAGCTACATTAAAAGAAAGAACGCCGATCGATAGAAATAAAGCCGGCTCACGTGCGCACATGGCGAAACTACTTTTTTAAATCCTGCCGTTTTGACCACTACGTGAATTTATTAAGGAATAGTTCAGCTTAAGACACATCTTTGCTATAATTTTAAATACAAATAATTGTTTTTACCGTGTTAATCTTGTAAAGTCCTTCCGTGTTTGTTCCCTCGCAGCAGCCACTTCCTCAAACTCCGTGGCAGGAGGCTGGGCTGGAAGTCCACCTCCTCCCCACCGCTCACTCCCCCACGGCTCGCTCGCTTACAGCCGGCCTGGACCCTGCTCTGAAATCAGTCTGGAATGTTGGTGCGGTGCGGCGCACATGTGAGGTGGAAATGCTGTCCAACGCGCGCTTGGCACGCAAATATGATGTCACAACCGACCCGCGCCACCAAGTGGAAAGGGGGCATTTGATCCACTACGAGAAGGTGCTATTTATAAAGACTGAGCTGAATACAGCACCTCAGACTGAAGAAGTCTTTCGGATGAAAGGCGAAACGTTTCTACAGTTTTTTTTTTTTTGCTTATTTGTTTGTTTTGTTTTTTGCATGTCCAGATGACCAGACAACTTTTTTTTTTAGATTTTTCTACCTGGATTATTGAGCATGCATCAGGATTATTTTTTATACAAAAAATGATAAATA